>QFDD01010736.1:0-12036 GCA_006871305.1 Vachellia collinsii
AGTTATTTTTGTCTCCTTCAATCCAGTCATAATTTTTATTGTGCCAGCATAAGTGAATGGTGATTAAATATTAACTCCTCTAGCTAGTATAATTTTCCCTTCACTTGACTTAAAGGAAGGTTACATACATCCTCCCTTGGTCAAACAGCACTCAGAAAGTTTACAAGTGCTTATACTGTGAGGATTTAATAATGGACCAACATCAAAAGTCTTTATTCCTCACCTAGACAGATTAAAATCGTAAAAAAAGCATCAAAACAAGCAGCTAGCTAGATGCTGTGTCTGCTTGTCCTCCTTTTATTATTATTATTAATTATTTTTGTTCTGTGACTAGTTCATGCCATAGACCAAGTGACATCTTCTTCACCGTCGTTCGAATCAAGCCCCAAAGCATTCCACACTGCCTGCGACCCATCCACGATGTTCCTCCTGCACGGTGGCTGTCCTGCGTGCGCGCTGTCGCACCCATTCACCGAGTCACACTCATCCACCACCTTTGCCGTCGTGCTCCTCCCGTTACTCGCCGTGATCTTTATCATCTTCCCGCATCGTGAGTTTTGGTCGAACCATCCCGTCGATAGTGCCACCACGCTCTCTGAGTTGTCATGGAACATATCGTCACATTTGGACGGATCTCCACCGTCGCCGCCTTCGCTGAAGTCGTTGACGGTGAGGATGGCTCCCGTGGAGGACGTGACGGGGGGGGAGCAATGATACTGAGGATAGGATATACCATTGCAGTTTAAATTGCTGGAAGGTTGGCAGTTATCGCCGCCGTCTGCTCCTCCGCCGCCGCCTCCACCGCCGCATATGTGAGTGCCCACGTCGGGATCATCGTTGCATTTGCCGTTGATGCAAATGAGCTGGCCGGCGCAGTCGTTGGGGGTGGTGCAGCTTCCGCCGCAGTTGGAGATAGCATTTGCGAGGAGAGGAAGATTTGAGGGATTGCAGACGAAAGAGAAGGCTAGGAAGTAGAAGGCGAGAGTAGCCATGTGAACTATTATATTTAGGAATTCTGAGGCTTGTGGAAGAAAGTTCGTACGAGGGCGTCCTTATATAGAGTTCTCAGTTCTGGATGCCGTGAACGTGACGTAGGGTGTTAGTGAAGCCTCCAATTTTGAAATTTCTTTGCCTTGAACATCATGCATTTAATTGTCTTGCAAGTATTGACCAAGGAACCCCATCCCTTGTACATTAAAAATATATAGAACCCCTTTACGTTAGTGCGCATTTCATCGTCTCCCTCGCTTGGTATGAATCCTTGGAACTGAGGTGTAACTATCATTTGCTCACCATTCAGACCAAATTTAATTGCATGTGTTCATAAAGAACAAATATGTGGAAGAGTTTCATGTCTCCCTCCCTACTGAAATTCAAACCTTGTTGCATGATATGACATGAAGAAGCTTGATTTTGAGAGTTGTAGTTGGGTTGCCATTGTCAGTGGACACGATACAACGTTTTTTTTTTTAACACATGTATAATTTGACTAGATATAATCTTATTTAAAAGACTGTTAGAAACTAAATATGAGTTTCATATCCTCACATAAATTCAAGTTTTGATTTGTCCCGTAACACAAGATTGTTCATTTGATAGGTGATAAATCTCTTGGGCCTCAGTGACACCGAATTTAGCCCAAAAGGTTGACGAGGCTGCAATGACCAAGGCCGTTGCACCAGTCCCGAGCCTTACACGCATGCAAATGGGCTTCGCCCATCTTATGTTTTGCCCCCCTGATGCTGTCTAATGCGTAATATCCAATTTCTCAAATTTTTTTTCTTTTCTTTTAATTACTGTTATACATAACACAAGTGACATTATGATATTTTATGTACACAAAACAATATATTTTTAAATTTTATTTTACCATTTTTACAGGAAAATAACAAAACTAGAGGATTTTGATTTTGTTTAAATATTGTAAAAACATTCAAACACATAAAATAACAATTTAATAATAAAAATATTTGGGAAGTTCGGGAATTGCAAAAATTGTTAAAGTAGGCACATCAAAGGCCCTTCATGACTCGGTTTTCTTTCAAAAACTGCCATAGTGCCATAACGTTAATTAATTTGTGGAGTAAAAATGGTTTTCCATAGTCTCTTTTATTTAAAAAACGACGTACCAAAGAGGAAATTCAAGTACAGTTCAAAATTTGTGCAATTATATAAATAAAAGTATGTTTGGGAGCAGCTTCTGAAAAGTGATTTTACACATTCGAGGTGAATATATGAAAAAGTTTTGTCTCGATTTACATGAAAATACTTTTGAAAAGTGGTAGTAAAACATGGTCTAAATTATATGAAATATTTCCAAGAAAAACTAAATATAAATTGACAAGAGTAATAAAGAAACCTTTTATTCAAGGTTATTAATTCAAAATACATAAATATATGAACAATTGAGTGTGTGTTTGATGGGCGGTGAGACCCATAATCATATAATGCATTCTTTAACCCAAAAGCACGGTGGCCGCGAGGGTTTGAATGAGCGTTAAGCGAAAATGCATTTTCCCATAAAAGCTGTGACACGGCAGAAGTTAGAATTATGTTTCAGAATATCTTTTTTAAGTAATTTTACGCAATCCAATATAAATATGTGAAAGAAGTTTTATCTCAACTTACGTAAAAATGCTTTTTAAGTGATTACCAAACAAACCCTAAATAAAATGGTCAGAGTTGGCTGTTCTCACTCCTTTTTATGCCGGAGCTGAATCTTTCGTTTCCGCATTTTTCCCAAGTCCTATTGAACTGACTGCTACATAAGGCTATATTTCAACCTGTGGAATCGTTACTTGAATACTGCCCTTGGAATAGTAATAAACATCAGCGTAGACTTTCGCTGCGTTGGCTTCGTAAGTTTAGTAAATATCCATAAAGATCAATCAAATCAAACAATTCTCTTTTTAGTTTTCATTTCAGTAAATTCCCGTAAATTTAGATAGCAAATGGGTGGCATATAATAGCATCTAGGCTTCTTATCTATATTACATGGAAATAGATTAAAGCTACCACAATTTTATTTTTCAATCTATTTAATTTATATTTTTTTTTATTCAATTTTTTATCATTTTATTTTTTTAATTTTATCAAAATATATAAAATAATATATATATGCATTATTTATTGAGATTTATATCTTTTTAAATAATTTTTTACAAAAAATACTTCTCTAATCCTTATCTAAACATAAATCATAACATATTACCCGAAAGTAGAGTCAGAAAAATTGTTTAAGCCTGTCGGGCCGTTTAGATTAGGCCAGTTTAATTCGAGAGACTATGATTTAGTGTAAACAAAAGAAGCGGCACTAAAATGGTCGGTTTTGTAGGGCCGCGGGTTTAAAAGAATTAGCCCTGCCAAATTATTTTTTTTTTAATTTTTTTTAGACATTATTTATTCTTTTTATATTTACTTTCAAGTTTTAGAAAAAGATCCTTTTAAATCAAAAATTTATTTTTAAATTTGTTTCTTGTCAATCACATATTCATGTGCCCAATAAAAATATAAAAATGTAAAAGAAAAAAAATATTGTTAAAACATGATTGTTCTTACCGTTTATTCAATGCATTATATTATCACAATTCTCTATTTTTCTTTCAATTTTAAAAGAATTTTTTTTAAGTCAAACATTTATTTTCAGTTATTGCGTACTATACAAAGACACACACACACACACACACATATGTTTACTTATTGAATCTTTCTTATTTCCAATTTTAATAACAACCACGTTGTATAGTTTTTTCACATACAAACTAGTTTTTAAAGACCAAATAAAAATCTATTGTTTTAACTTAATTTATTTGAAAAAAGTAAAGATACGTTAAACATAAATGTGACCCGTGACCAACAAGATTAGGTGTCGAGCTGGAAATGAATGCAAAAATTTATTCTCATTTTATTTCTTGTATTAATAACATTTAAACATTCTTATACTTCTTATACGCCCAAAAAATAACTTTGGGCTATACCAATCTGATTCTCAATCCGTAGGCCCATGGGAAGATATGATTTAATTGAAGATGCAATGGTCAGACAGTAAGGGGACATATGGAAGCTTCCTAATCATATCTGTCTTCAGCATCCTCCAAATTTTTGGGTAGACAGTTAGATCCATAGATCCAACGTCCACCATCACAAGATTTTAGAAGACCATCAGATAGACTAGATGTGCAATAAGAGGATGAAAGCCACTTATTTATTCATGTTATATCTTACATTATAAACACTTTTACATATCCTACTGCTTATTATCCTCTCTCTCACGTTTTGCTACTCTCATATTCTAGTCTATTTAAACTCTTATTGTGATTCAACAATTTCATCAATACAATCCCAATTTTTCTTCTTGTGCTGCATTTATTAGCATTTAAATTCTTTTTTTCACTATTGGTGATCCAAAGTTTCTTTTAAATTAATCTTTTATTGAAATTTGCATAAATACTTCTAATTATAAATCATGTGACTATTATTGAAAACAATTTTTATAATTGGGTTTTGAAATTTTCGTTCATGAAATATTTTCATTTTAACTTTATTTCTTTTAATTTAATTTTGATGTTATTTATGATTTAAATTATAAAGTTTATTACTTTAAATTGAAAAAAAAAATCATCTTTTCCCAAACAGGTCAAAAGCCCAAAGGCCGACCCAAGCTTGTCAATTCAAGGGTTGTGCTAAAAAAAAAAGCCTTTTATGTCAATAGGCCAAAATGGGTCTGTCCATTTAGGTTCAAATCTGTAAAGAGTCGGTCCAAATTTCTAACTCTACCCAAAAGTCATTTTACAAAATGTATTCTTAAAAAATGTTACTTCTCCCATTGCTTATCCAAACAAATGTTGAATTTGCTTACAATTGCTATTTTTTAAAATTTATATTCAGTTTGCGATTCTCTTAAAAGTTTTACTTATTTTTCTTTATTCGGCTTACGCGATCAATTGACAAGTCTAATCATATATCGTGGTGCATCGCAGGTCGCAGTGGCATTCGCGAAAGCATAAGGGCATGTTTGGTTTGATGGAATTGTATGCATGGATATGAAAATGGAATTGATTTCCATCATCATGTGTGTTTGGTACCTAGAAATGGAGATGGAGCTTCCACATGGAAGCCAATTCAACCAAAAGTGCTGGAAATGATTTCCATGAGTCACCCTATGGAAATGTATCCAACTCCATGGAATTGCCATTTTACCCTTTCCATTTTTTCATCTTCATCCACAAACCGACGACATCCTGACGATGGTAAGCACAACTCCACCCATGAGCAGTCCACCGTCGATGACACACTCGACCCTACCGCCGACCTTCACACTCGACGCCGCCGGTGAGCTGTGATTTGTGCGTCTTCCTCATCTTTTCATCCTCTTCTCCTTCTTTAACCACAACTTCACCTTCTTTATAGCTTCGCCGTCAAAAGCTATCCGATTCGAAGGCTATGGACCCAGATATGAAATTCCGATGAGTACATGCATATTCCATGGTCAAAAAAGTCATCCCCCTTGCCTTCCCCTCTACCCTCAGCCTTGAGACGCCATTTTCCATGGGTCTAGCTATCTCGATGGCAGTGGGAAGCTGAACGGAAAAACATGAGTATGTTCACAGCATATAGATTCAAGCACATTATCGAAAAACCAGTCCCTTTCATTTATGGTTGACAAACTCAGGCATGAGATCTAGTCCCCTAAATGGTGGGACGGATGCATGGAGGTTCCCCTCAACAGAGCAAAGTTTGCAAAGTTTATGAGATTCACCTTTGACTTTCCGAACTCGTGTCTTGAGGGTGGAAGTTCTGGTGGTAATGGGAGGCTTTTTTTTTTTAATTTCAGGGGTATATGGGTCATTTCATATGTTAAATATATTTTTAGAATATATATTATACATGATTTCCATAGACATACCAAACATGTTTTTAAATCTTATTTCCATTTCCATTTCCATATCCATATCCATTTCCATTTCTATATCCATCAAGATTAATTCCAGCGTACCAAACGGGCCCTAACTGATTTCAGGGAAGGATTTGCAATGGAGACTGGAGAGCTGAGAAACCGTCTGTTTGACTATTTTAAATCTCAGCTTTTAATTTACATACATATAAATAGAGATATATATATATTTGTGCGTGTGTATTTCTTAAAATTTAACAATTCGGTCAGACGTGATATTGTTTGACGTACACTTTACTCAATAAAAAATAAAATTACAAGAAGTGATATATATTAATTTTCTTTTTATTTGGCTGAGCGATCAAAATCCTTCCCACTAGATAATTTATTGTACATGAAAGATTAAAAAAAAAACTGATGAATATTGCAGTAAAAATCCCAAGATTACCCCCCAAAAAAAATCTGGATGGATAATAAACCAATTACTTTATAAAAGGAAGAGGAGGGTATCATCATATTTTTCACATTAATTCACTACCTCTTGTCCACCGAGATAATCATAATTTCATAATTGCATGTGGCATATATACTTGAAAAAGCAATAGCTTTAGTGCAGCATACCAAAGAGGGTTATATATAATACAGTTACCTACTTTTACTCTCAATCCCAACCAGAAATGGTCAGTATTGCGTATCAAACAGGGTCATATTTGTGTCGCCTTTTTGATGGGGGTAACCAACCGGGTTGATTTATTGGCGTGTTTAGTGGGGCCTTACCGTTAAATTGATATTCTTCTTCTACAACCAATTAAACTACAGGTAAGGCACAGGTCTATATTATGCTGATAAATTTGCAGTGAGGCAGCACATGGATTGTGCATCTATATGTATATTCAGTTTAATAGTTTATTTATTGGTGTGATTAGTTATTTTTGTCTCCTTCAATCCAAGCATCATATTTGTTGTACCAGCATAAATGAATAGTGATTATTAAATATTAACTCCTATGGCTAGTATAATACAATTTTGAATTTTCCCTTGACTTGACTTTTAGAAAGTTTACATCCATTCATTGGTCAAATAGCGCTAAGAAAGTTTACAAGTACTTATACTGTGAGGATTTAGAGTACGTTTAGATTAGCTTTTAGAAAATAGTTTATATCTCAGTTTATTTAAAAGTTATTTTGGAGAATAGGTTTTGAAAAAGTTGGAAAGAATAGCTTTTTGGAAAACCATAGTTTTCAACCCATAACCATGATTTTAAGGGTTAAAACTATTTTGGAGAATATAAAAATGTGTGTGTGACTTACATAAAATCATGGTTTTAGGCTTAGAAGCTATTTTGCATTTTTTAGACATGTTTGTCTACCCTTTTTCAAAACAATGATTTTAAACTGATACCCAAACATGTTCTTAATAATGGACCTGGCAAACCTCTAAAAGTGCTTCTAGAAGCATTTTCACGTACATCGAGATAAAACTTATCTCACATACTTATTTTGAATTGCGTAAAATCACTTCTAAAAACTATTTCTAAACATACACTTAGATAGATTAAAATTGTAACAAAGCATCAAAACAAGCAGCTGGCTAGATGTTGTGTTTGCCAGTCCTCCTTTTACTATTACTATTAATTATTTATCTTCTTCTGACTAGTTCATGCCATAGACTAGGGGTGAGCAAAAATTTCCCAATCTGATCCAGCCCAAGTTAGTCTGATCCAATAAAAAAGCAGCTCAAAAGATCAACCGGATTATAAGTATTGATCAGACAGGTGGACTGAACCACGAGCTGTCTAGCTTGGCCCATGCAAAACACATATCATACTTCGGGTTGGGTCGTGGTCTGGTTCAGTCTGGCTCATAGACCAAGTGACATTTTCTTCACCCACGACCGAATTAAGCCCCAACGCATTCCACACTGCCTGCGACCCATTCACGATGTTCCTCTTGCACGGTGGCTGTCCTGCGTGCTCGCTGTCGCACCCATTTACGGAGTCACACTCATCCACCACCTTTGCCGTCGTGCTCCTCCCGTTACTGGCCGTTATCTTTATCATCTTCCCGCATCGTGACCCCTGGTTATACCATCCCGTCGATAGTGCGACCAAGCGCTCCGAGTTGTCATGGTACCTCTCGTCACATTCCGACGGAGCTCCACCGTCGCCTCCTTCGCTGAAGTCGTTGACGGTGAGGATGGCTCTCGTGGAGGACGTGACGGCGGGGGAGCAATGATACTGAGGATAAGATTTATCCTTGCAGGTTAAAGTGCCGGAAGGTTGGCAGTCATCGCTGCCGCATATGTGAGTGCCCACGTCAGGATCATCGTTGCATTTGCCGTTGATGCAAATGAGCTGGCCGGCGCAGTCGTTGAGGGTGGTGCAGCTTCCGCCGCAGTTGGAGATAGCATTTGCGAGGAGAGGAAGATTTGAGAGACTGCAGAAGAAAGAGAAGGCTAGGAAGTAGAAGGCGAGAGTAGCCATGTGAACTATTATATTTAGGAATTCTGAGGCTTGTGGAAGAAAGTTCGTACGAGGGCGTCCTTATATAGAGTTCTCAGTTCTGGATGCCGTGAACGTGACGTAGGGTGTTAGTGAAGCCTCCAATTTTGAAATTTCTTTGCCTTGAACATCATGCATTTAATTGTCTTGCAAGTATTGACCAAGGAACCCCATCCCTTGTACATTAAAAATATATAGAACCCCTTTACGTTAGTGCGCATTTCATCCTCTCCCTCGCTTGGTATGAATCCTTGGAACTGAGGTGTAACTATCATTTGCTCACCATTCAGACCAAATTTAATTGCATGTGTTCATAAAGAATAAATATGTGGAAGAGTTATATTGACATCTATTTAAAGAAAATGATAATTGTTTGAGGTAGTTTACACGCATTTAAAAAATACCATTAAATGCGCTAGTAAGATCAAGCAATATGAAATACTATGAAAAGAGTCAAGGAAATAATGAGGAGAACAACATTCAACGAATAAGTTATCAAACGATATCTTTTAGTTAATGATCTATTTAAATATTTGATTGCAAATAGATTACAATGATGTGGTTTGATTCATATAGCTCATGTCACCCAATTGGACAAAGCTTTTGTTGTTGTTGTTGTATGTTGATACATAGCGAGAATTTGATAGGATAACGCTTGAGGAGGATAAGAATACAAGAAGCCCGGTCATTATAAATTAGCACTGGTTCAGAAATACAGTGCTGAAAACGTTTTGGTGCGTCATTTAGTGAGTCAACATGCACACAGAGAGGATAGTATCCAAACTCAAGATGGAGACAGAAACTAGCTTTGCCACCATTACTTTCTTATCTGATCCATTTTTGTCTTTGTTTAGTATAGCTACCAGTACCAGCTTTCTATTCTCTTCTTGTTTTTCTCCGAATGGTTTACATTATCTCGATTCGCAACACTACATGTTAAACAAGCGTATTACCAGGTCCGGAAATATTCTATATACAATTTCCAATATATTTTTTTTAAAGAATGCATTTCCAATTATCCGTCTAAATATTTAATTGTTGATTGAATATAACGCCACTGTACAATGCATATGCATACTTAGTAGGATAACGTTTTTGTTGTTGTTGTATGCCTTTCCTTTATTCATTTTTATTGATCGAACAGTTTTTCCTCAAGGTGCGGTTTTGGGGCTCTGAAAATATCATTGGGAATTCAGAATTTGTGCGACGTCTCGTATAATCATGCCAGAACAAAAATCTGCGATACAGAACTTATTTCTCAAAGATGTTTTTCATTTCACGAGTTCTTTGGCAGCCGTTTCGTTCTGCTTTTGATGACCACTCCAGAGAACACTGGGTCCTGATATTGGACCGGGCAGATTTATGTCATCACATTCCCATTACCTAGGAATGGGCCCAGTAGATTTTCATGGACTTAAATCTTGTTCGTTTTGTTCACCCAAAAATGGGCTTCTGTTCTGAGTCCAGAAACCAAAGTCCCAGAGAAAAGAAAGGGGCAGAATCACTGAAGATGAACAAAGTTTTCTAAAGCCTTGGTCAAAAAGAGAAAAAGTTTTGCCGGCAACAAAAAAATAAAAGAAATTAAAAAAAAAGGAAAAAAGAAAAAACAGAGACAGAGAGGGGTTTAAATCCAATGGAATTTAAAATCTAGTGAATAGTAAAAAATGATAGTCTCATGCAACATAGCAAACCGTGTTTGATTCTCATTGTAAAACATGGATGCATTCAACATCTTACAATACTTTAAATATATTTATTTTCTGTAGAAATATATGTATGCTTAGCAAAAATTAACAGAGAAAGTTTTCTAAATGGTTTTTTTTACCTTGTTGATAAAACTAACCAAGTTATGTTGATATTTTCCCCCCTGTTAAATTAGATTACGTTCAGTAGTTAGCATGCGGGTGAGGCGCCGTTACGTTGACTTCCGATTTTGAGGAAATCTCAAAGGTATGAGAGGGTGATGGGCACAAAAGATACTGCTTTTCTTCTTTGGATGGAAAATATTACAATAATGTATAAAGAAAAGATGAAAGTGGCAAATGAGAAAGTTATTCAAAAGAGCGATAATGTCTTCAAAATAGCAATATCAGTCAATTTTGTTTATAAACTTTTTTTTTGGATGGGGAAGGAATTTAAAAATAAAAACAATTTTTTTGTAGAGGGGGTTTGCCCCCATACTCGTTCATTTGAGGGATAGTTTAAAAAAGAAGTATCCACTAAACTCTACATGAACGAGTTTGAGGAAATTGTACTAAACTCGTTCTTCAGATGAACGAGTTCTGTACAATTTTAAACTTGTGAACGAATTTAATTGTAGTATATGAGTAATTTTTTTTTTTAAGTGTAGCATCTAAAGAAATTTTGTTACTAAAAGCCAAGGATTTGACTGGAGAGCTGAGAAAACCGTCTGTTTGACTATTTTAAATCTTACCATTTAATTTACATACATGCATATACGTGTGTGTATTTCTTAAAATTTTACAATTCGGTGAGGAGTGATATTGTTTGACGTACACTTTTTACTCAATGAAAAATAAAATTTCAACAAGTGATATATATTAATTTTTTTATATGGCTAAGCAATCAAAATCCTTCCCACTAGATAATTTTTTTTTCATAAAAGATTAAAAAAAACTGATGAATCTTGCAGTAAAATTCCCAAGATTATCCCCCCAAAAAAATCTGGATGGATAATAAACCGATTACTCTATAAAAGGAAGAGGAGGATATCATCATATTTTTCACATTATTCATTGCCTCTTGTCCACCGAGATAATCATAATTTCATAATTGCATGTGGCATATATACTTGAAAAAGCAATAGCCACTTCCACTCTCAATCAATAAATGGTCAGTATTATTGCGTATCAAACAAGGTCACACACACACATATATATATGCGCCTTTTTCATGGGGGTAAAGCTAGAAAATTGAAAATCACTGTAGCAATTGGGTTGATTTATTGGCATGTTTAGTGAGGCATTATCGTTAAATAGATATTCTTCGTTGGCAACTAATTAACTACAGGTAAGGCACAGATCTATATTGTGCTGATAAATTTGCTGTGAGGCAGCACATGGATTGTGCATCTGTATGTATATTCAGTTCATTTATTGGTATGATTAGTTATTTTTGTCTCCTTCAATCCAGTCATAATTTTTATTGTGCCAGCATAAGTGAATGGTGATTAAATATTAACTCCTCTAGCTAGTATAATTTTCCCTTCACTTGACTTAAAGGAAGGTTACATACATCCTCCCTTGGTCAAACAGCACTCAGAAAGTTTACAAGTGCTTATACTGTGAGGATTTAATAATGGACCAACATCAAAAGTCTTTATTCCTCACCTAGACAGATTAAAATCGTAAAAAAAGCATCAAAACAAGCAGCTAGCTAGATGCTGTGTCTGCTTGTCCTCCTTTTATTATTATTATTAATTATTTTTGTTCTGTGACTAGTTCATGCCATAGACCAAGTGACATCTTCTTCACCGTCGTTCGAATCAAGCCCCAAAGCATTCCACACTGCCTGCGACCCATCCACGATGTTCCTCCTGCACGGTGGCTGTCCTGCGTGCGCGCTGTCGCACCCATTCACCGAGTCACACTCATCCACCACCTTTGCCGTCGTGCTCCTCCCG
>QFDD01010737.1:0-12440 GCA_006871305.1 Vachellia collinsii
TGATAGAGGTTAGTATAGATGTTCTTGAGTTGAGTTGTTGACCATTGTTTACAATTATTTATGGTAGGTTTTATTTATATATTTCAAGTAAAACTTTCTTCATATGATCAATGCTAGTTTGCGATATTCACATTCTTTGCAGTGGTGGTATATGCTTTGTATGGGAGCTTGGCCTTCATTAGATTTTGTCTAAAGAGGTGGAAAGGTTTGTAATCATTTGTCTTGTGCGCTACCTTTTTTTCCATTGTCTTATGCTTTATCGTGATATTTTGTATATTTGCACATGTCAATGTTGATGGGCATGAACCAAAGTATCCTTTTAATGTGGGACAAAACATAATTTCTTCAATTGCTTGGTGAATCATTTGATGTGGAGGAAAAGATTATGAGTATGACGGAAGAAAAGGAAGGGAAGGAACTTCTCTCCACTTGTGGCAACTCAAAATCAACAAAGTTGGTTAACTTCTTCCTCTACTTATGTTTTCCTTTTGATTATTACTTGATTGTTGAATAGTTTGTTATTTGTTTGAAAGTTTGGATGTTCACATTTGTGGTTGATTTCAGGGATTTGTAAAATGGTGGTTGCTAGAAGTCATTAGTTTGTTTGTTGTGACTAATTTAACGGTGATTTGTTGTGATTTCTTTTGTTTGATTCAAGTTCGTTGAAAGGGAGGGGCTTTGTAGTTACGACTCCTTTTTCTAGGTTGTATTCCTTTTGTTGCCTATTTTTGGAATGTGATTATTGCTTGATTGTTGAATTGCTGGTTATTTGTTTGAAAGTTTGGATGTCCACATTGGTGCTTGATTTTAGAGATTTGTATAATGGTGGTGGCTTGAAGTCTGTGGTTTGTTTGTTGTGGTTGATTTAACGGAGGTTTGTTTGTTGTGATTGATTTCAGTTGTTTATTGTGATTTTCTTTGCTTGATTCAAGTTCGTTGAAAGGGAGGGGCATTGTAGTTGCGCCTCCTTTTTGTAGGTTGCATTTCTTGTGTTAGCTATTTTTGGAATGTGATTATTACTTGATTGTTGAATTGTTTGTTATTTTGAAAGTTTGGATGTGCACAATAGTGCTTGATTTTAGGGATTCATATAATGGTGGTGGCTCAGAGTCTGTGGTTTGTTTGTTGTGATTGATTTAATAGAGGTTTGTTTGTTGTCATTGATTTAGGTGGTTTATTGTGATTTCTTTTGTTTGATTCAAGTTCGTTGAAAGGGAGGGCTTTGTAGTTGCGCCTCCTTTTTGTAGGCTGTATTCCTTGTGTTGGCTATTTTTGAATGTGATTATTACTTGATTATTGAATTTTTTGTTATTTGTTTGAAAGTTTGGATGTCCTCATTAATGCTTGATTTTAGGAATTCGTATAATGGTGGTTGCTAGAAGTCTGTGGTTTGTTTATTGTGATTGATGGAATGGTGGTTTGTTTGTTGTTGATTTCGGTGGTTTATTGTGATTTCTTTTGTTTGATTCAAGTTCGTTGAAAGGGAGGGGCTTTGTAGTTGTGCCTCCTTTTTGTAGGTTGTATTCCTTGTGTTGGCTATTTTTGAAATGTGATTATTACTTGATTCTTGAATTGTTTGTTATTTGTTTGAAAGTTTGGATGTCCTCGTTGGTGCTTGATTTTGCGATTTGTATAAAGGTGGTTGCTAGAAGTCTCTGGTTTGTTTGTTGTGATTGATTTAATGGTGGTTTCGTTTGTTTGCTACCGATTTCTATGGAGGGGGTTTGTAGTTTCCTCCTCATTCTCGAGGCTGTATCAATTTTTTTGTTTCCTGGATTGTGACTGTTACTAGATTATTGTGTTGTGTTTTTTTGTTGTGATCGTAGTGTTCTTCTCCTGTGATTGTTTCTAGAATTTTGTTGTTTATTTTGTTTTATACCTTCAACAGGTACTTGTATTATTGACTTATCTATGTTATTCATTTTTTCTGTAATGTGATTATTACCTTATTGTTGAATTGTTTGTTATTTGTTTGAAGTTTGGATGTCCACAAATGTGCTTGATTTTTGGGATTCCTATAATATGGTTGCTTGAAGTCTCTGGTTTGTTTGTTGTGATTGATTTAATGGTGGTTTCGTTTGTTTGCTATTGATTTCTAAGGAAGGGGTTTGTAGTTTCCTTCTCATTCTCAAGGCTGTATCAATTTTTTTGTTTCCTAGATTGTGACTGTTACTTGATTATTGTGTTATGTTTATTTGTTGTGATCATATTGTTCTTTTCCTGTGATTGTTTTTAAATGTTTGTGATTGTTGATTGTCATTTGTTTTGTTTGCAATTGAGCTTTATAAGTGGGGTTTGTAGTTTCCTCCTCATTCTTGAGGGGGCACCAACTTGTACATTTTATATGTATAGATTGTGATTGTTATACAATTGTTATGTTTGTCTGTTTTGATTTTAGGGTTTTTCTCCTATGACCGTTTATAGATTTTTGTCATTGTTAAAAGTGGTTTTGGGTATCTCACTTGGCAATAATACTGTGTAGGGTTCTATTGGAATAGTTATGAGCTTAATAGAATATATAGGATATAAAGACCTATACGTGTACTCAGGAAAAGTATGGAATATAGAATTCATATTTAGTTCCTCCCCTTCTCGCGTTCCTCTGTACCATTTTGGTTTCAGAGCCAACTCTGGCCATGGCGTTGGAGATGTGATCATCAGATTGGGTCTTGGCAATCGAACATTGTCTATGAAGCTATAGTTTAGGATTTTTGTGTTTACTTTCGTGCTTGTTGCTTGATATATGCTGTAGTTGTTTTCAAATGCTTGTGATTGTTTATTTTCATTTCTTTAGTTGGATATTGAGTTCTATAATAGGGGTTTGTACTTTCCTCCACGTTCTTGTGGCGGCACCAATTTTTTACATTTTTTATGTATAGATTATGATTGTGACACAATTGTTGTGTTTATTTGTTTTGATTTTAGGGTTTTTCTCCTATGAGTGTTTATAGATTTTTGTCATTGTTTATTGTGGTTTACGTGGCAATAATAGTGAGTGGGTTTACCTTCTAAGTGGACCCTTTTAGTTAGACTTCTAACGGAATAGGACTGCAGCAGAGTACACAGGATATAAAGACCCATACGTGTACTCTGGGAAAGTGTGGAATTCGTTTTTAGTTTTCTCTCTCTCCCTCTCTATCTTTCCTTTCTCACGCTACTCTATACCATTTTGGTTTCAGAGCCAGCTTTGGCCATGGCACTGGAGACGCGATCATCAGACCGGCTCTTTGAGAGCAAACATTGTCTTTGAAGCCATAGTTTAGGATTTTTGTGATTACTTTTGTTCTTGTTGCTTGATATGCTTTGGTTGTTTTCAGATGTTTGTGATTGTTTATTGCATTTCTTTAAAGTATTGAGTTCTATAATGGGTTCCTTGTTCTTGTGGTGGCACCAATTTTCACATTTCCATGTATAGATTGTGATTGTGGCACGATTGTTGTATTTGTTTGTTTTGATTTTAGAGTTTTTATCCTATGATTGTTTATGGATTTTTGTCATTGTTTATTGTCAGTTTAAGTTTGTTACATGGCAACAATACTGAGTGGGGTTACCTTGTATGTGGACCTGATATTTCTAACAGAATAGTTGTGATTGTAATAGAATATATAGGATATGAAGATCCATACATGTACTCTGGAAAAGCATGGAATATAGAATTTGTGTTCAGTTTTCTCTCCCCCTCTCTTTCCTCTTTCATGCTACTCTGTACCATTTTGGTTTTAGAGCTAGCTCTGGCCATGGTGCCGGTGACACGATCATCAGATTGGCGCTTTGAGATCAAACACCGTCTTTGAAGCCATAGTCTAGGATTTCAGTGATTACTTTCTTGCTTGTTGCTTGATATATCCTGTGGTTGTTTTCAGATGTTTGTAATTGCTGATTGTCACTTGTTGTGTTTGGTATTGAGTTCTATAATGGGGGGGCTTGTAGTTTCCTACTCGCTCTTGAGGCAGCAACAACTTCTACATTTTCTATGCATAAATTGTGATTCTTACACGATTGTTGTGTTTGTCTGTTTTGATTTTAGGGCTTTTCTCTTGTGAATATTTATAGATTTTTGTTATTGTTTATTGTGGTTTTGGGTCTGTTATGTAGCAAAAATACTTAGTGGGGTTACCTTGTAAGTGAACCCTTATAATTAAAGTTCTAACGGAATAGTTATGATTGTAACAGAGAATACTAGATATAGAGATCCATACATGTACTTTGGAAAAGTGTGGAATATAGAATTCATTTTCTGTTCTCTCTCCCTCTCCCTCTCTCTCTTTCCTTTCTCACAATACTCTGTACCATTTTGATATTAGAGTCAGCTTTGGCCATGGCATCATAGACGCGATCATCGGACCGTCTCTCTGAGATAGAACATTGTCTTTGAAGCCATAGTGTAGGATTTTTGTGGTTACTTTCGTGCATGTTGCTTGATATATACTGTGGTTATTTTCATATGTTTATGACTGTTTATTGTCATTTCTTTTGTTTGGTATTGAGTTCTATAATGGGGGTTTGCAGTTTCCTCCACGCTCTTGATGCGGCACTAATTTTTACATTTTCTATGTATAAATTGTGATTATTACATGATTGTTGTATTTGTTTGTTTTGATTTTAGGGTTTTTCTCCTATGAGTGTTTATAGATTTTTGTCATTGTTTATTGTGGTTTACGGTCTATTATGTTGTAAGTGCACCCCTATAGTTAGAGTTCTAACAGAATAGTTATGATTACAACAAAATATATAGGATATAAAGACCCACACATGTACTCTGGAAAAGCATGGAATATAGAATTCATTTTCTGTTTGCTCTCTCTTTCCTTTTTCGTGCTACTTTGTTCCATTTTTGTATCAGAGCCAACTTTGGCCATGGCCCAAGAGACAAAGATCATCGGATTGGCTCTCTAAGATCGAAAATTGTCTTAAAAGCCATAGTTTATGATTTATGTGATTGTTGTCATACTTGTTACGATATATGTTTTGGTTGTTTTCAGATGTTTTTGATTTTTTATGGTCATTTGTTTTGTTTGGTATTGAGTTCTTTATTTGGGGGTTTGTAGTTTCCTCCTTAAGAACATGGCAAGACTACAGGTTCTGGAGAATGAATTAGCCACGTTGTTGAGGCTACACCAATTTTTACCTTTTCTATTTAGAGATTGTGATTGTTACACGATTGTTGTGTTTGTCTATTTTGATTTTAGGGTTTTTCTCCTGTGACTATTTATAGATTTTTATCATTGTTTATTGTGGTTTACAATCTGCTGTGTGGAAATACTACTGAGTGGAGTTACCTTGTAAGTGGATCCCTATGGTTAGAGTCCTAACGGAATAGTTATGACTACTATAACAGAATATATAGGATATAAAGATCCGTACATGTACTCTGGAAAAGTGTGGAATATAGAATTTATTTTCAGTTTTCTCTTTCCTTTTTCACGATACTTTGTAACTAATTGGTAGCAGGGCCAACTCTAGTCATGGCGTTAGAGATGCGATGAGCAGACCAGCTCTTTGAGATGAACATTGTCTTTAATGCCATAGTTTAGGATTTTTGTTGCTTGTTAATTAATATATGTTGTGGTTGTTTTCAGATATTTGTGATTGTTGATTGTCATTTGTTTTGTCTGGTATTGAGTTTTATAATGGGGGTTTGTAGTTTCCTCCACGTTCTTGAGGCAGCACCAATTTTTTACATTTTCTTTGTGTAGATTGTAATTGTTACACGATTGTTGTGTTTGTCTATTTTTATTTTTGGGTTTTTCTCTTATGAGTATTTATAGATTTTTGTCATTGTTTATTGTGGTTTACGTGGCAATAATAATAGTGAGTCGGGTCTACTTTGTAAGTGAACCTTATAGGAATCAAGAATCTAATTATTAAGAATTTATTTCATATCTTACATTTAGAGCCTATGATCCCTTTCAAAACATGGGAAGCCCAATGACACGTTCAAGGAATAAAAGAATGAATGAGGTTTTACAAGTGTTGATAAGAAACATATTTGAGATGGAGGTCGAAATCAAAAATGAAGAAGAAAGCCCAACAATTATATTCATCTTGAGAGAAGTGTGAGAATTTCCAAATGATTAAATGACCTCAAAATTGCATTACTAGAAGCCTATTCAAGGTTCAAGTTATTGAGTCTTTTGTTTAGTTTTGTTTATTTGATATATTTCTTTAGGCTGGACACTTAAATGAGTACTTAAGCCTAAGTAGGTATTTTAGATTGAATTTTAGGTTATTTTTCTTATTTTATTTGTTCTAATTAATAATTAGGAGTATTTTAGAACGCCTAGAATATTATCTTATTTTTGAGAGTGAGATTGCCATCCATAATCTGATTTATCTCATAGTATTTATTCATATTTTTTGGGCTTTTAGATAGAAAAATTTATCTTTATTTATCATACCCATATGTTATAAATACCTATCTTGTGTAAGTTATTTTCATATTAGAGTTAATAAAGATAACTGTTTAGTTTCGTTTAAGCAAGCATTACTTGTTATTTGGTGTTATGGATTGAATATTTTATGGCATTTTTGTGAGATATTGTGGAGCCTTCTAGGGAGATTCCTAATCTCCTGTGCGCTTCCATATCATTTAGTATCAGAGCCAAGTTGTATCTTTCCTTTCCATTTTATCGTATCTTTCATTCCATTCCATTTTAATTTCATCAATCATTCCATATTCCATAGTCACACTAGTTGTTTTCTTACAAAAAAAAAAAAAAACTCATTTTATCTCTTCTCCTTGAGTTATAGTTCAAATTGAGACAAAAGGCAACGTGCTACAAAGGGAAAGAGCTGAGAGAGAGAGAGAGGTATAAAAAAAGTATCAGAAAGAAAGAAAAAGAGGAAGGAAAAGAAAGTATCAAATAAAAAAAAAGGAAAAGAAGGAAGAAAAAAATAGTATAAAAACGAGAGAGATAAAAAAGGGGAGGAAAAAAAAGGAAGAAAGCAAGAGAGAACAAAAAAAGAGGAGGAAGTTAAAAGGAGACTCAATCTGATAGAGGCAAAATTTGATAAAAAAAATTATTGTTCTTATTTGATCTCCATATTTCTTTAATTTAAAACCACTATTTCAATCTTATATTTAACTTGCTCAATCTTATTTCTTTAACATTTCATATTTGTCTCATCTCCAATCTTGTTTTAAATTCTTACAAAATCATATTTCCATAATTATCTTATTTGTTGTCACTAGGGGAGAGCAATGGGCGGGTTGGGCAGCCTGTATCCTAACCCGTATCATGGGTATGGGCTAGCCCGTACCCGTGCCTTAACCCATTTAACCAATTTTAAATGGGCTGGAAATAAATGGGCAAGTTTTATGCGGGTAACAGGCAGCCCGTTTAATACATATTAGCTTGATAGACACTGGAAGATAAGAAAAAAGCAGATAAGCACAAGGCTGGGGCTACCATGAAGAAATACATCAACCACCAAATAACATGTAATTATTAGGCATTACAGCAACTCCAAATGCACACATAAGCCACCTTAAATCCATCATTTTAGGCACTATAGCAACTCTAAATGCACACATTGTGATATTGTAGCAGGCACTATAGGCTACAACAAGTCAACAATTCTCAATGCACGCATAGGACAACATAAATCCATCATTTCAATGTTCAAACATCAAACAATTAAAATAAAATAGCTAAGGTTCATAAAGATCATAATAAAATTATTTAAAATAATATAACACTCAAAGGGGAGACTAAATCATCCTTCCATTGGAGCTTTATACCAGATCACAACATTGATTTATTGAGAAATAAAATGAATGAAAGAGATTATGGCATAATTTGCTGGGTGAGATGATATCTACTAGTCTCCCTAAACTGTCACATGACTTAGTACAACTTTCATTTGGTTCAAAAGGAAAATAAACAGGGAGCAAGAAAACGGAATAAGACCATGAAGAAAAGGTTTTGTTAGTACTCTTCATCCCAGGTTCTTCACACATAGTGTAGACTTCCCTTGAATTGCAAAGAGTCTTACAACATATTGGAAAGTCAAAGCAAGAAATAGATCTAGCATTAACAATCCTTTGACTCTTAAGCAAAATTTTCCCAAAACAAGAAAATAAAAAATAATTTAGCCAAGCAACTGTAATGGTTCTAATAAAAATTAACGCATGAAAAGAGGAGGGGGGATTGGGTTTCATTGGGTGATTTACCTTATTAGGAAGTACTTATATCACTTAAACACACCAGGAGTTTTCCTCCTAGGTAAATCCTTGGCATTTGAGTAATTAAGTATGCGAAATGAACCATGGTGGGTGGTGAACATAAGTCGCAGAGCAAATTCGCAGATGAAGTCAATCTCAATCTCAATCTCAAGTCAAGAAGAGCAGAGCTGGCTAGGGTAAATGACAGAGTCAATTAACGGAAAGGGAATTTTGGAAATGGATTAAAGAGGAATTTTTTTATTAAAAAAAACAAAGAAAACATAAATGGGTGGGTATGGGCAGCCCGTTGGCATGCCCGTAGCCAGCCCCGTTTATTTCCATAACGGGCAGGCTATATAACCCGCCCGTAACGGGCCAACACCGGGCGGGCTAAATCCGGGCATTTTTTTCCGGGTTCGGGCGGGCTCAATGGGCTACGGGTATTTTGCTCAGCCCTAGTTGTCACTTATATTGCCTTAAATTGCCACAAAAAAATTTAGTTCTGAACACTTGTAAACACAAGCTGAGTGGGACAAGAGAGAGTTCATTAAGTTAAAAGTCAATTCTGTGTTAAATACGAGTATTATTTTGAATTATTTTGAGTGAAACACATTAGTAGAGTGGTGAGGTCCTTATTATTACTTTTTTTGTTTTTTTAACTAAACTAACGTTTCAAATTAAGAATGAGTACGGAAGAGCTTACTATAAGTATAAGAGAGTTTAAAGAATTCATGACAACCATATATAAAGAAATTTTTCAACTGAGAAGAGACATGGAGGAGTTAAAGATGTTCAAATCAATTCAAAACAAGGGCCATGATAATGAATTTGTGTCAACAAGTACCAAGAGTAGTAGACAAACTTTCAGACGCGGTGTGTATATATCTGACCAAAAAATAAAATATTAGTCTTCCAAAGGTAGTGCTGACCCAAAATGTTTACCTTGATTAAGAAATGGAATTTGATCAAATCTTTTGAATGAATGATTGTCCTGAAGAAAAAAAAAAGTCAAATTAGCTTCTTTTCAATTTTCTGATTATATCCTTATTTGGTAGGAAGATCTTCATGAAAAGAGGCGTCTTAAAGGGAAAAATTTACCTTGGACTTGGGATAAGTTGAAAAAAATAATGCAAAAAAAATATGTTCCTAGTTACCATTATAGGGAACTAAATAGACAACTGAATCTATTCGACCAAGGATCTATGACTGTGGAGTAGTATGCTTATGAGCTTGATCACCTTAAAATGAGAGCTAAGGTATAAGAAGATGAAGAAGTCTCTATGACTAGGATTCTTATGCTTGGAATCAGAGGCAAAGTAGATATGTACACATTTGTTGATTAGGAGGAGTTTGTCCACAAAGCCATCAAAGTTGAGAAAAGAATGAAAGCCAATCAATCTAAATCATCATCTTCTAATTGGAGTGTCTCTAAATCAACCTCTAAGTGGAAGGATTTTAAGGCTAGGAGTGAATCACTATATCCACATATGGCCAAGGAGGAATCCAAGTCCAGATTTGATGGTGGTAAGACATCTAACTCATGATTTTCATCTACCGCTAAAACATCTCTTGAATGTTATAGATGTCATGGAAATGGACATATTGCTGTATAATGTCCCAACAAGAGAGCTATGATCCTTAAAAATAATTGAGAGTATGAAAGCGGACATACAAATAGTGAGAATGAATATGAAGGCATGCCCCCATTGACTAATGTATCTAATGTTGAAGAAGGAGTAACAACTTGTGAAGCATTAGTCAACATCCGTTTCTTACACGTGCAACCTCAAGAAGACAAAGACAATGAGCAAAAGGAGCATATATTCTATACTCGATGTCATATACAAGAAAATAGGTGCAGTATGATAATTGATAGTGAGAGATGTGCAAACTTGGCAAACATCATCTTAGTGGATAAATTGAAATTGCTAACAATTCCCCATCTTGAACCGTATAAGTTGTAATGGTTTGATGATCGTATAGAGAAGATTACATGTGCAACCTCGAGAAGACAAAGACAATGAGCAAAGGAAGCATATAGCCATACTCAGTGTTATATGCAAGAAAAGAGGTGCGGTATTATAATTGATAGTGGGAGCTGTGCAAACTTGGCAAACACCATATTGGTGGATAAATTGAAATTGCCAACCATTCACCATCCTGAACTATATAAGTTGTAATGGTTTGATGATCGTGCAGAGAAGGTTACCTAGCAAGTTTTGGTCTCCTTTTCCATTGGGAAAGTACATTGATGAAGTATTATGTGATGTGATGCCCATGGTTGCTTGTCATATATTATTTGGGCATCCATGACAATTTAATAAAAGATCAAGTTGCTTGTCACATAAGTGCATGATGGTTATAGGAACTCATATACCTTTAGGCATAACAACCATAAAACTATCTTATTGCTTATCCAGCCTATTCAAGCATATGAAGATCAAGTTAGCATTGCAAAAGATTTCAATGAGACAAAATTAATAAGGAAAAAGAAAAGGGAGTGAAGAGAAAAGAAAAAGGAGGGGGCAAATGAAATCTTTTTGGGCCTACCTGTATATCTTCTTTGTTGCAGGAATTTGAAGATTTATTTCCCGAAAAGATACCTGATGGATTACCTCCTTTAAGAGGGATCAAGCATTGCATTGATTTTGTCCCCGAATGCTCCATCTCAAATAGATCAGCATACAGAACAAGTCCGAAGGAAGCTAAGGAGATCCAAAGGCAGGTTGATGAGCTTTTACAGAAAGGATTTGTGTTGGAAAGTCTTAGTCCTTGTGTCATCCCTGTACTTTTAGTGCATAAGAAAGATGGTATGTGGTATGTATGTGTTGATTGTAGAGAAATCAACAAAATTACGGTAAAGTATAGATTGTCATCCCTAGACTAGATGATATGTTAGATGAGTTATATGGTTCTTGCTTGTTCATCAGAATTGATTTGAAAAGTAGGTATCAGCAAATTAGGATGAAAGAAGGGGATGAATGGAAGACTGCTTTTAAGACTAAATTTGGACTTTCTGAGTAGTTGGTCATGCCATTTGGGTTAACTAATGCACCAAGTACCTTTATAAGTCTAAAGAACCATGTTTTTCGACCGTTTATAGGAAAATTTGTGGTAGCTTATTTTGATGATATCTTAATATATAGCAAGAGCTTAAATGAGCATATTGAACATTTGAAAGTTGTCTATGAGCATATTGAACATTTGAAAGCTGTTTTTATATACATTGAGAATGCACAAATTATGTGGCAACATTAAAAAATGTTCTTTTTATATGAAGTCAGTTGTATTTCTTAGTTATGTGGACTTAGTGTTGATGAAAGTAAAGTTAGAACAATTAAAGAATGGCTTAGACCTCAAAACGCAAGTGAAGTTAGGAGTTTTCATGGTTTAGCAGGTTTTTACAGACAGTTTGTGAAAGATTTCAATTCAATTGCTGCTCTTTTGAATGAACTTGTTAAAAAGCATGTTATTTTTAAATGAATTGATATGCATGAACATGCTTTTAACATTCTTAAAGAAAGGTTAACTAGTGCTCCTCTTCTTAGTTTGCCTAATTTTGCTTAAGCTGTTGAAATTGAATGTGATGCTTCTAGTGTTGGTATAGGGACTGTTCCGATGCAAGATTCTAAGCCTATTACTTATTTTAGTGAGAAATTAGCAGAGGCTAAATTGAATTATGCTACTTATGTCAAAGAACTCTACCCATTAGTTAGGGCTTTGCAAACTTGACAACATTATTTGTGACCAAGGGAATTTTTTATTCATTCTGATCATAAGAGTTTGAAGTTTATAAGATCCCAAGGTAAGCTTAGTAAACGACATGGTAAATGGCTTGAGTTTATTGAAACATTCCCTTATGTGATTAAGTACAAGCAAGGCAAAGAAAATGTAGTATCTAATGCATTATCTAGACGTCATTATCTTAATACTTCTTTACATGTGAAATTGCTTGGTTTTGAAATGATAAAGGAATAGTATGAGAAAGATGTGGATTTTAGTGAAATTTGGTATAATTGTGCAAAATCTTGCTTTAAGGATTTCTTTAGAGATTATGGATTTTTATTTAAACATGATAAGCTTTGGTGCCTAAATGTTCTATTCATGAGTTGCTTATGAAAGAAACTCATGATGATGGTCTCATGGATCATTTTGGTGTAACTAAAACATTAGATATCTTGAATGAACATTTTCATTGGCCTTGCATGAGGCGTGATGTACAATTTGTGTTTGGTAAATGCATCTCTTGCAAGGAAGCTAAATCTAAAATTTAACC
>QFDD01010738.1:0-11762 GCA_006871305.1 Vachellia collinsii
TGTTTTAGCTTAACCGGTACTCTTTTGTATGAGCCTTGGAGATGCAGCTTGAACACATTTGATTCCTCCGACAAAATTAGCTCGAAAATTATGATGGATGTGGTTCCAAACAAAAATTCTAAACAAGTATTTGTGACCGTTTTTTTCGGAACAAAAAATTATGTTCATGAAACATGGCTTGACTTTAAAAGATTTATAAATCCTAAATGTGATTATTTTAAATGCCAAATGAAACATGGGGCATCAATTCGAGATCGTCCTCTGGTCCTGCTCCTGGACTCGGCTTGGATTGAGTCGTTGGCTGATTATCTACTTTTCACTTTCTTTGCTTTGGATCACTGGTCTGGTCTCTTTTAGCTGATGCCTCGTCCTCTCATCGTTCAAGTGCTCGAAGGTTACAGTATTTAAGAGCTTCAGTACAGAACGCCTGGTGTCTATGGATGTAACTGATGATTCACCATGCTTAAAACTAATCACATGACTAATTTCTGTATGCAAATATTTTAACGGATGGAAAACTCAACAATTTGATTGCTGATGGCTAATATACTTGTTTCTGATGATTCTAGCAGTGTCTCATGCCCGTAGCTTGCTGGTTTTAAAACAATATTCTCCCAGTTCCATTATAAATTGTTCCAATGATGATAAATACTACCTATTAATGTAAGAAACAATTAACTTTTGTTGTAAAGATTACGAAAGCTAAATGTATTATTTAAATGTATTTATATTTATTATTTTTTATAAACGAATTTGTATGTATAAACTAATTACAACATACATAAATACTTTTAAATAGCATGTTTAGTTTCTTTAACCTTCATAACAACAGTTAACAAGCTTTTGTATTAAAGGGTGGAGGAAGTATATAAATACGTTGTCAGAGACCACATTCAACAAATAGGGAATTGTTTTCAATCAATTCTCACACGTTAAATGAGGGTTAAATCATTAAATAGATAAAATTATTTTTATTTACATATCAATGTCACTTCTATATCATCTTTCTCTGTTTCTAGGGGCAATTAATATAATATTTACTTAGTTTAATTTATTCATTAAAATGAGTTTTATATTATGATCAAAGGTATTGCTAAGCACAACCAAACAATAATTACATCCAGTCTTAACAAATTTATACTGCAAATTAAATTATACTACAAAATAAATATTACTTTTATAAATGTATAAGTGGTAAAAAAGGTCTCCAATACGCCTTTTCCTCTTCTCCTCATTATAATATATAAGAATCTATTAACAATAACAACAACAACAAAAATTTATTCCACTAAATAGGGTCAACCACATAGATTGTAAAAATATCATTGTGCATTAATATCAACAAATAAATGTTATTGGGCAATCTGGAAATGCTTCGAAACACTCTCTAAGTCTATACGCATGCATTATCTTTAGTGAGCCTGCATGATTCAACTTACCTGTTTGAGTAAATTTCAGTAGATAATTAAAGTTAAATTACATTGGGAGAAAATGGGCCACTAACAGTATAAAGAAGATGAGATTTGACTATCGTTGTTAATGCAAGATGAACGAAGGGGACAGAAAAGGATTATATTAATGAGATCAATTGGGAATACTGAGAGCTTGATAGCATAGGAGAGGAGAACAAGAGAAATTAGAGTGAATCCCATGAGTACAGTACGTTCAATGTGTTTATAATGAACGGTTGGACAAAAATAAATAGTTGTTAGTTGTAGTCACTTGTTGGCTACATCCAACAACCCCCCAGAAATCTTGAGGTAGTAGTTGATGAATCTTCAAATCCTAACCATTTGGTCCAACGTTAGAGGAGTTAGCGACGGACACGAGCGCCATGTATGGTTACACATGCTCCCTAGGCGCTTGACCTTTGGGACCCCTGATGGATTACATCTTAGGCTGGTTTGGTCTATTAAGCTTTAGACTAGTTTAACCCAAGTCGTTTTTTGAACATAATTTTTGTTATATAAAATATCTTTTAAAAAATTGCCAATGAAAAGATCACATTAAATAATTTCATTCAATATTATTTTCAGTCATATGCTGTCATTTTCGCAAGAATAAGAATATATTAATTATTTTATAAAAATTAAAATTTAGTAAAAGTATTAATGGGTTTTTGATAAACTTATTCTAAATAATTCTACGCTATAGAAGATATATATATAATTCTATATAAAAAATAATGGATTATATTTGATTTGTTTGGATTATATCTCCTACATGCACTTAATAATCTCAATTTTCACACCAATCAATTATAACAAAAAGCATTGGTAAAAAAAATGACAACAAAAAAGCGACTCGTTAGATGCACGTGCAACACTTTCGACATAACACACTACATTAAAATGCGTGAACAGTTTGCAGAGATAAAGAATTCATGAACTCGTCGTCGGATTCCAGCGCGGTCATCACCGCCGGCGGAAGACACATCTCCAAGTCAATGCTTCCACCTCCTTCACGGCCGGGATACGACGTCACTTTGCCATCAAACTTGTTGGCGTACCCACTCCGAACACCCACCGCTTTCCCCATTCCAAACTCATTCCCATACATGTCGAATCTGGGTGAGCTCCCTATCATCACGCTGTACGGGTCAAAGAACCGACCCGGTTGAATCACCATCGGCCTCTCCAACCACTTCTTCACAAGCTCACGAACTGCCTTATCGTCGTGATTTGCAATAGCCACGTGTATCTTCCACGCCGCCCATCCCAGGTCATGCTCTAGCAATTCCCCCGACGACGTTTCCGCGGCCAACGCGTGGATACAGTTCCCGAAGTACTCCTCCGGCAGACGCGGTTCCATTCTTGTTCTGTTATTTGTCGCCAACCTGCAGCTTGTTCTCTGATCACGGTGCAGACTCCGTGCGCGTGTTATGCACCTCCACACGAGTGCCGATAATGATTGGAAGGACGATATCTTGGCGGTGTTGGACTCTCGGTTGGCCTTTTCTTTCAGTTTCGCAATAGACTCTGCCGTGAAATGGAATATTCTCTCTCTAAGAGGGGGTGCTTCCAATCTGCTTATGAACTCGTCGTGATGTTTGAAGGGAAGATCAATCACGGGACCACAGCCCTCTGGGAACCAACGGGTGTGAATCGGAGGGTGGGAGATGGGAACACATACATCGATACTGTCATACTTAGAACCATCTTGAGATCGAAAGATTTCAGACCAGGCGTTGAAGAATCTCCAGTAGGAAGTGCCGTCGGCGAGGCAATGGTTCATGGAACAGCCGATGAAAACGCCATCTATCAACTCGGTGACCTGAACGGACAGCAGAGGCAAGGTGTGCCCGTCGTGGTTGACTGCCCTGTCATGGTCGAAGAATGATTGGACGACGGAGGGGACGTCGGCTGGGGAGAGGATGTCGGAGACTGTCATGTCTATAGTGGCGTATATAAATCTAGCGCCGTCACTGCGGTCGCAGTCGACGAAGACGGAGTAGGAGGGAAGGCGTGTGGTAACAAGGCGGCCGGTGAGGGGATAGAAATGGAGGAGGGTGAGATAAAGAGAGTGCTTGAGGCGGTGGAGAAGAGAATCGATGAAAGGGGGATGATTGTGAGGAGAAGGCTTGAGGAAGAGGAGGCCTTTCTGGATGTAGTTAGAAGACAACATAAGAAGGTCCCATGGAGATAGATGGCAGATGGGGTTAGAGTGATTGAGTGGGAGGGGTGGTTTGATGAAGCACTCAGAGATACGTCGGACGGCAGGCTGTGAATTCATATTCACTGATGACTCTTCTCTTTGTTTATCACGCGTGTATATATATAAGCAGGAAACGAGACGGCGCCATCTGTGCAGTGACAGTTTGGTGAAGAGGGGTTAGACCCTCCTCCAAGTTCTCAAATTGAATATTAGACACAGACAGAATGAACGGTCAAAGATGCAGACTAACTATATTGGTCAAGGATTGAGTCGTCCACCTCACAAGGAACAATACAATTGCGATTCAGTCAAAATGCGGTTTTCTCGGCACATTGTAGCCGCCATCACCATGCCTGCAAAACCCACCTCGACCTTACTTTGCCCTCTTCTTGTTTTGCTTTTTTTTTTTAACTGTTTTCATTTCGTTTTTAATTTTCAGTATCTCTTTTGTCTTGTAACAAAAAATTATTTGCGACAATTACATGGATAAAACCCATTAAGACTACGTGTAAATTGAAGAATTGCATCTGATGGAAAAAATTCGGTTCCATGCAAAAATCTTCCAAGTCTATGTAAATCTCATTAAAATCCTTTTGGTGTGTTTGATAAATGAAACGGTTTAAAAATCTGGAGAGGGCAAGATTGTTTGAAGCGCCACCAAAACACCTTTCAATTCGCATTTCATTTGATGGTTCAAGGTGAATCTAAAGCTAAGTAGCGACTACTCTAACTTCTAAGGATTCTCCGATGGAAAATGTGCCAGAAGGGATGACAAGGCCTAAGAAAGGGAATGTACGCGCGAGTGTATTTTCAGTATAATTTAGAAAATAAAATAGTGGCTCTGTTGGCAAAAAAACCAAAAAAGTAATTAAAAAAAAAACCTACCTATACTTAACGAGAGCAATTCGATTACTTCATTCACATTTGCACCATTCCGATTTGCGATGCCCATTTCTTGTCAAAGGGGTTATTAAATATTAATTAATTTTCTCATTTCCGAGGCCGCCTGAAATGTAGACAACATCAACTTCGCTTTAAAGTCGACAAAAATGTGTTGAATAGAGAATGATTAAAATAAATTCAGCCAGCTTAACTAAAGCTGGATACAATGTATTGAAGTTAAATGGTATTGTATTTAGAATTGGGCCAGCGTTAAGTGAAGCCAGCGACTTTTTTTGGGAACCCAAACCCAAGATTGACAAATACGTGTGCAAGCACTCAACTTCACAAAATCTCCTTCCACGCAAAAATTTTTCTGCACGGCAAACTTCTTTAATTTGATTATGATGACCATTATACTTGTTTCAGATCATTTCGGTATCTGATGCCCGTGGCTTGCCGGTTTTCTGACGTTATCTTCATTACTACTCCCACCCCAAAGTGGTCCAAAGATTACCCTAACACAACCCCCAGCTAGTGGGTTTTATATGACGTTTTAACAATCTCAATAAACATTAAATATTTTTTTCTAAATGAGCCTAAATTTAATATGGGTAAAGAGCAGAGTAGAAATTAATATGACATTAGAGTTTAATATAATTAAAAAGAAATATAAAAATCACTTAAATTTTACATCAAATCTAATGCTTCTACTTTCACAAGTACATGTGAATAAATTAGAGACATCTTATATTGGAGAGAGTATGATTGTATGTAGTCTGACGCGGAGAAACATAAAGCTATCAAATCTGTATCATTACCCCCCTGGCTGCATATAAAAGCCCGAACAAATCAAAATGAAGATGATGAAAAAGTACAATCTAAGATAAACACAAAAGATCAATGCTCACATCTGTCAATCGCGCAAAAATATCCTGTAAAACTACAAAGGCCATAAAAGCAAACTGAATCAGATAAATAAACTAAAGGATCCCGCAAATAAAACTAAGCCTAACCAATAAATAGAATGCTCCAGAGTTCAAGAACAAAATATAGCTTTCCTTAGTATTGACTGACATCACTATCGAGCAGCTCGAAAGCGACCAGAGACTGCATAGATTGCAATTCAATGAACTCGAAAACTCTCAAGAGACTAGGTTGTCATTAAGAGAGAGCGAGGCCAATTGATTAGTTGGGCTGCTAACTTGCTGGGAGACATTCCTCAAAACCTCCATCGCCTCAGCAACTTTAGCCTTGAGAGCTTCAGGTGATTCAATAAGATGCAATACCTCAGGCTGGTCCATCTCCAAAAGCATGCCAGTTACCTTAGCCGCAACATCATGCTCCAGCTGTTCTACTAGAGGATATAAAGCTTCACCCAGCATCTACACAAGCCATTCACAAGAGTCAGTATGACAAATCTACCATCCGGGGCAAATGAAAGAAAAAACAAGGGGCAGATTCAAATGCAAAACAATAGAAGGAAACAGGACTTACAGTCCTCTGTTGTTCAGGTGGAGCATTTGCGAGGGCTGTAGCCAATGCCTGCCTGGGCAATGGTTGCCCAGCAGCATCCCGCATCGGTAAACCACTCATGTCATAAGGAGCGGTAAGCATTCCACCCGCTCCTCCTGGCATCGGAACATCTTGCATGTTGCGGCCAGGAGGATAACGATAGGCACGTCCTCTTGGAAGCATCTAATTAAGGAACATAGAGTACCTATCCAATCAGCCATGCAGAATAACAAAGAGATAAAACTACAAACAAAACAGAGCATAGAAAAACCGGCTGCTGCACCATTGGCATTGGCGGCTGGGATTGTTGCACAGGACCTGCTCCACGGCGTCCCCCAGGACGTGGACCCTGTTGACCCTGCTGGACCATTGGGACAAAAAAGTTTGGCATTGGACCACCACCAGGCCTCATCCCGGGAACGAGTTGCTGCTGATAACCAAACCCAGCCTGAATTGAGGTTCACAGGGTTAATCACTCAAATACTCATAAAGCAAAAGCGCACAACATATTCCAAATAAAACAGGCAGATAACAGCAAGCTTCAGGACAACCTGCAGATGTAATAGATGCAAGATGCGCAAGGAATATACTGTACACTTGGTGCATTGCCCTAGTGGCAAGCAAAGGCCGATTTAGCACCATTACAATTTTTTTTTTTTAAAAAAAGGACATACTGCACTTCAACTAACCAAGCCTATAGCTACTACTATATAATTAATATTCCAGAAGGTAAGCACAGTGGGGTTGACAATTATGGTGATAAGAAAATAATGACAACCACACTGTTTCTGCACAAATTATTCAGATCAGGGAGACTTCTAGAACGGCTTCATATTATAATTCATTAATTAACAAGGCATATAACTTTGAAGAAGTACTTGGGGAGGAATGATGGCCGGAGGTGCTTGCCCATACAAAAATTGTTGTCCCAGACCTGGAGCACCAGGAGGGTACATTGGCATGCGTGGACCAACAGAAGGCACCAATGGAACAGGCCGCATTTGTGAGAACTGTGCCTGAAGGAAACAATTATTTATGCTGGGTAAACACCAAATAACAATTAAAGAATAATATTTTTTAAAAAAATAACAAACTTTTTCTTGTCAGATATAAAATCCCAGCCTATGGTATCCCTAAAAATTACTGCAACGTAAGGACAAACAGCACAGGTAAGGGCTCATTGCAACATGCATTTATTTATCAATAAATTATTTTTGACGACAATACCTGTAATCTTGCTCTTCTGTCTTCTTTTCTTTGAGCATATGCAACATACAGAGGTTTTCCGGCAATCATTTTACTATTCATCTCCGCAAGCTAGAATAATAAAGAGTTGTGAATGAACACACTGGTTCCTTGTTAAAGGAAATGAAATAGTTACAGGCAGGCAATAACTTACAGCTCGAGAGGCTTCTTCAGGACTTGAGAAGGCAACAAACCCTGATCCTCTACTTACTCCACTTAGATCCCGCATAACCTGAAGTATCAAGTAACGAGAACTTCACTTGTTAAGATCTTGTTACCATGAAGATTGATAGTTTGGCAAAAACTATAACTGACAAAATGGAGAATTGTATTTAGATACCTTACAAGAAACTATTGTACCAAACCCAGAGAATAGTTCCTTCAGTTTCTCATCAGTGATGTCATCATCCAAATTCTTGACATACAAGTTCATCCCTTGATGTCTGTCAATTGCTTCCTTCATACTCTCCTCAAACCGTCCTTTCAACTCAAGCTCTCTTTCAGATTTTTTTTGAGCTTTTCCAACATACCATTCCTTATTATCAAATTTCTTTCCGTTAAGTGCCTCAACAGCTTTAGCAGCATCATCTGCATTTTCAAAATTGACAAAACCAAAACACTTCGATTTACCATCTGCATCTCTCATAATCACAGCACTGGTAATGGTCCCATATTCTCCAAAAGTTTTCTTCAAATCTTCATCTGTCATTGACTCTGACAGGTTTTTCACGTAGACATTATTGAATTTTGTCTTGTTAGAAACACTGTCCCTATCTTCCTTTCGCAGAAAATGGCCTACATAGACCTGTTTATCATTTAAAAGCATGCCATTTAACTTGTCAATGGCATTTTGTGCAGATTCTTCGTTTTCAAATTGGACAAATCCATAGCCTTTGGACTGGCCAGATGCATCTGTTGCAATTTTGCAAGAAAGAATACTCCCAAAAGCAGAAAAAGTCTCGTGTAAAGCCTTGTGGTCAATTGTCTTATCCAAATTCTGCAACGCCATCAGAACAAGAAATAGCATGATTGAAACAAGAGACCAAAATTGACATTTTGCCCTCAGAGAAAATAGTTCACTAAATGATCACCACTCAGAAGTACCTTGATAAATATATTCGCTGTTCCACTCTTCCGAGTACTAGGATCCCGATTGGAATACATAATCCTGATGGGCTTGTTGTTCAGCAGCGTGAAATTCAGTTCATCCACAGCTCTGGCCGCTGCAGATAAATATGACAGCGAGTAATAAGCAATCACTGACCCCATACATCGTTTCTCCTATTTGTGCACTTGGTAACTAATGTGAGTGTGTTAGGGAAATGGTGATTCCCTAGTTACGAAAACAGTGTAGCAAAACATCGCACAAAACAAAGGTTATTGGCAACAAAATAGTATTCACAACGGAATAGCGGCAAAGTGAAAGATACAAGACATGTCAAGAACAGAGTATCGATACTTCACAGGGGCAAAACCAGGGTAGGAAAAAATCAGCGCAAATAGATACAAAATGTTCCGCCCGTTCAATGACTGCTGCTCTAAGGGTAAGCACTACGGAGGTAAATGAAGTGATAGACATCTCGAGAATAAATGACAAACAAGCAACGAGAAAAGCATGCTCTTAACAATATAATCAAGACTAACTAAAGAGAAACGTGAGATATGACTAACCGTCCTGAGTATTACTGTAATTGACATAACCGTAACCGAGGGACCGCCGGCTGGTGACATCCCTGCATACTCGAACAGAAATAACTTGTCCCAGCCGGTTGAAGAGGTCGTAGAGCTGAGAATCAGTCACGTCAAGGTCAAGATCCCCAACGTACAAGGATGCACCCGGGAATTGGTTCGCGGTCGGAGTCGGCGCCACACCATTGGGAGCCGACAAGGGGTTCGGATGCTGCACCTGCATTTGCGCCATCTCACACACAACAAAAAAGTTTATTCCTTCTTAAATTAGCCTTTTTTGGTGTTTTGAGGTATCCCGGCTACACCTCCTCTCTCGTTGACGACGAAAATCCTTTTGAGAGGGAAAACAGCAATAACGCGGTTCAAACCCTAATTTGATAATTATCAAAAGATACACACTGGTGATCTAACAAAGCAGCTACAACAGTTTATGGATTTTCTGCGTAAGTAATGATGATGAATAGAGATCTGTAAAAAGGATAAACCCGTCGGAGATCCGAACGGTGGAAGCGCAAAGAAAAACCGGAAACTGTTTAGTTTTTTTTCTTTTTTTGGGAGGGCAGACTCTACCTGCACCGCACCGGCTAATAGGTAACAGTGTAGATTATATAGTGGGCTTCGGAAACCCTAGTTCGATTCCTGTTAGGATTGAGATTCGATTCAACGGCTCAGATCTAGAAGACCAGGGGAAGTGGGGGCCAGGGAGAGAAATGAGATAATTCTCTCTCCCCTTTTCGTAACAAGGAGAAGGGTTAAAATACATTTTGGTTTTGGAATGTTTTCTTGACGGAACATATTCGTTCTGAAAATTGACGGTGAAGCAATTTTATCGTGAGAATATAAAAATGTGATAATATTTTTATGAGTAAATGAAGGGACAAATGGATATTTATCACTTTGATGTTCACGTCACTCTTTCTTTGAGAAACTTTTATGATCAAATTGTTTTATTGAAAAAATTTTCAGAGTAAAATTACTCATTTGAAAAACTTTTAGAGTGAAAATATATATTCTTTAAAGTAACATTATCCTACTTGAACATTTGACATGATATCTATATCTTATTTGACTAATATCCGTTTGTTTCTCCATTAAATAAGTGCAATATTACTACGATTTTATATTTTTTTAAAAAAAATTGCTTTACCACAAACTTCAAAAACTAATACGTTACTCTAAAAAAAACTTTCTATACATAAATGTACTTTAACCTTAAGGAAAAAATCAGATAACTCACTCCTTGCGGGTTAGTAGAGAATGAGACACGTGGCAGCTCGTTACATCACCAGACACCTCTCTGTTTGGTGACCGCTTCTAAACATACCAGTTTGTGGCTCGAATTCTATCTTAGATATTTTGTAAGAAATTTATTCCAAAAAAATATGCCTTTTAAAGAAAAGGGTGTGGGCTCCTTCGTTTTTTACGTTGTCGCATTGAATGTTAAAAATTCTTTTTTTTATCAAATTAAAATTCCAAGGAATCTTCAAGAACCAAGATTTTAACGTAGTTTGACTTGATTTGATCGGAGGTGGCTAAAGGAGCCACGCAGGATCACGGAGTTTAGAGCAAGCCGTTGTGTCGAGCTGATTTATCATCTGAGAATGTCGAGAGTTCTCCCAGCGCGTCCCTGACAACGTCGCCTGCTTTTATGATTTGAATTAACTTTTAAATTTTAAATAGCGATTTTACACAATATAAAATAAGTACGTGAGAGCAATTTTATCTCGATCTACATAAAAATAATTATATAAATACTTCTATAACATGTTTGACTTCCAGTTTGAAACAATGGTTTTTACCCAAAATCATGGTTTTAAGAAATAATAGACAAACATGCTTAAAAAATGTAAAATAGCTTATAAACCTAAAATTATGATTTTATGTGAGTCACATAAACTTACTTAAATTCTCAACAATATCTTTTAACCTTCAAAAATATTGTTTATAAGTAAAAACCATAATTTTCAAAAAGTTATTATTTATAAATTTTTTAGAGATTATTCTCTAAAATCTATTTTATAGAATAACTTTTTAGTAAATCAAAACATAATTTATTATCCAAAAGTTAATTCAAACATTCTCTTTTAGAAGGTTGACAAACACTCATTTAAACGGAGCATCTTTCGAACAATCTTGTTGTTTTAAGAATGAACTTTGAAACTCGTGGGGAGCGTTTTAAGGTAAGGCAGAAGAAAATAGGAATGTTTTTGTTTTCTGCGGCACTTTCAAAATCAAATGGCATGCATCGTTTTCGCTTCCAACGTGACACCAACTATGCAGTTAATTCAGGGTTAATACAATATTTAATGTTTTATCTTTATTTTTATTTTAATTTTGATCTCTCATATGTAAAACCAATCTCTTAAAAACAAAATGTCCATACTTTTATTAGACTGTAGTAACCAATATTTTAAATAAAATAAAAATTGAGGAATCAAAATTAAAATGAGATGAAATTAAAAAATAAAATATTGTATTAATCAATTACTTTCATGTTAACAACACCATCATTTAAATCCTTTGAGGGGGGAAAAAAAGACAATTCGAGTATTGTTTCTCCTCAAAACGGTCGCTCTCTTTATTAAAAAAAATCAAACAAGTGATACTGTTTGAAGGGAAATCAAGTCGCATGCACTTAATCCAACTGCCATACTAGTGAAATATCGCTTTTGCCCTCAAAATTATTGTTGGGCCATCATCAGTGCGTTCCCCACAAGAATCTAACGAGTCAGTACTAAAATAACAGGAGAAACAGGGTGACAACGGAGCTGGAGCAGTTA
>QFDD01010740.1:0-11106 GCA_006871305.1 Vachellia collinsii
ATTTAAAAAAACATTAAAATTGCTTTATAAAAAAATATACAGATAACGTTATATTATAATGTAAACCTAATTAATATTGAATGTTTATTAATCATTTGATTGTTTTATATTTAGGTTAAATTCAATCTTATAAAGTGTATTATATATCTTAAAGTTGTATTATATAAAATTTAAATTAAATATTTTATGTTCAAGTTGTGATGTATTTTTATTAATTAAATTTATGAAAAAGAATATTTCATTTGAGGTATTGAAACAAATAAAAAAGATATTTTAAGTGTAAGTTGAAAAAATATTATGGGTAAAAATTTAAAAAAAAAAAAAAAGTGCCCGCCAACCCGCCGTGGCAGGCTGGGTTGGGATTTTCCCAACCCATATTGATGCGGGTATTTGAGCCCACCCCGCGGCGGGTCAACCCGCACCTTGCGGGTTGGCCCGTATTACCAGCACTACCTTCAAGCTGTAACAACCTTCTGCATATTAGAGCGGAGGAAGAAGCATCATCGTTCGCGAAAAAGAAAACTTATTATAAATTTTTCATCGAATTAACACATGCAAAATACAAATTAGTCAGCCAAAAAACGATTCAGCAAATGTAGCCACAATTTATCAAAATCATGTTCCTATAACAGTTTTGTGACAATATTTTCCAACATAATACTAGTGTCACCTATCGGAATAAATCTGAAGTATGTAATTTGGCTAGATCTGACATGGCGTGGTCAACTATTTCTGCAGATATTATAGGAGTCTTAAATGACAAGTTGACAACAATAGAGCTGAAGACAAGTTTTCATTTTTCTAATTATGCAAATTGCTCCTAAGACAGCATCCGAAAATCCATAGGAAATGAAAAAAAAAAAAAAGGAAGCAGGGTGAAGAATATATATACTATTATTATATATTTAATATGCAACCTGGGAATTGAAAATTAATATTTCATACTCATATTATAGTTAATGTAATAAGAAAATTTATTCAAATAAAAAAAATACAAGAACATTAAAAAAACAAACAAACTAATATACACAAATTATGAACAAAGCTTCTAGGAAAAAAACGAATGCTTATAGAACCAAAATATACATGTTCCTTGATTTTGATTTGAATAAATATATCCATAATTCTATTTACAGAAAATATTTCTAATTTTTTTTTATGAAATATTTGTAACCTCATTTTCAATAAGTAGTCAAATTTCTTATTGTTTTTCCCCCAATTGAAAGGCGGCTACATTCTACATCACGTTAAGGTCAGTTTGTAAATTATGGACAAATATGGAAATATGGTTTTCCTTCTAAATTAAAATTATATTGAATGAATATCTACATACATTGCATGGAATAAAAATGATCCTAGCTACCACAATAATGATGAAGACAATAATATGATCTATCATACTCTTGCCATGGATCTGCTTTTCCGCTACCGTTTTCTTTCACTAAAACCTTCATTTGACTAAAACTAAGAAATAATATTTGGGTTTTTTTGACCAAAAATATTTCATTTAATATATATATATATAATATTTAAGTTTGGCAAAATTACATAGAATTAGTGTAATGAAATAACTTGCGCAAAATTACTTCTCACAATAATAGAATCATGTATAAATAACTTCTTTAACATTTAAAGGATGTTACCTCCTTAAAATTTAACCAATAAAGGTTGAATCTAATTGAATGAACCGTTGGAAGAAGTATCCCCATTTAATGCTATACAGTGTATCAAACATGCTTTCCTCCAACAAGAATACACATGTATTTAGCAAAAAAAAAAAAAAATTGAAACTTAATGGTAAACTCTATTAAACTTTTAGGTCTTTGCAGATAGATAGCTCAAAACAATCAATTTTTATACCCCTTAAAACTTTTTTATGCATATAATCTGCTTAAACATTAAATCATATGCAGATAAGCCCTCTCAACTTTAAGTTTGCAGCTAAATAATGAATGAATTAAGTTTAAATTAAATTTAATATATTGAAAATAAGATGCAGATAAACCTTAAAATTAATTTTCTTATAACTTAATCTGGCCCTATACATCCTAATGGCCTAGGTTCCCAACGGCCATCATACAATTAACAACTAAATTTGTAATTAGTATGCCGAATTAAAAAAAATGCAATAAACAGCATATTGGGATCGACACAAAATAGGCAGGTGTTTAGTAAATCAACTAGGAAACTGATAACAAACCCAGTAAGATTGCAACTCACAAATAAGAAACAAATGTAGTAAATCAATTAGGAAACATATAATAAATACAATAAAAGGAAGCACTTTCCAAGCACAAAACAAAGTTAAAAAGCACTGAGCCCCACAAGTAAGAGTATAATGTACTTGATTGAAGAAGAAGGGGCTACATAATCCAAAAGCATTGAATTGTTTCCTCATGAGCTTACAAACATAAATGTTGCAATTCTCGTGCAATTTTTGTGAATGTCCACCACATTCCTTCTTATGAAAAAAAAAGCACTCTAAACTCATATTTGTTCTACAACATATGAATTACATTGCAATTCTCGTGCAATTTTCATGCATGCCCAACACATTCCTACTTATGAAGAAATCCACCTTGTCCTATATATCATATTCTCCAATTCCTGCATTTGCAGATATGAAGGTTTGCCATCAACAAGTAGAATATGAGTCGAAATCCACCCAAGGTTTGCAAGGCTTAACTCACTCCTTCTATGGCTTTTGCAGCTCATCAACACGTATCTGTGAAAGGCATTGTTATAGTGAGGAAAGATGAAGAGGCAACTTCACCACCATCAACAATGTGCTCTTTACAGCTCCCATGAAAGCTTCCTCTTCCAACGGCTTCTTCTTGATCTATGTCTCTGCCGAAGTTTATGAAGAATACGTCTCCATTAGTATGGAAATGACCTACTTAATGATGATCAGAGATAGTATCAATAGGACCATCATCAGTAATCGCAACCATGCAAACGGGTTAAGAACATATAGATATGCAACATTTGGTAATTGATTCAAAGCACACACACCCATACTTATAATGCCAAAGTGATGTATAATCTTTCTCAGTCACCCTAATTGACGATTTTGGATGAATACATGCATCTGTAAATGGGATGGGATTTGTGGCAGTGAACATAACATTATGTAACATCGCAAGGCTGGGAGAAGCATCAAGCCATGGCAATGTGAAACTTGGCAAACATGTCGGTGTTTTATAGCTATAGCTTTGAGGGATACCAAGACACTCTATGCATATTCAATGACATAGTTTTATAGAGAGCGTGATATATACAGCACCGTCAACTTCATATGCGGGCATGTAGTTGCTGTACATGTGTTTTAGAACTGTAACATTTATGATCGTGAGTTGATGAGGGGACAATTCAATGTCATCTCGGCACATAGTAGAGAGAGATAGTATGATAACATAGGGTTCTCCATACATAACTAACGATTAAAGCTGTGGAGAATCCGGTGATAATGACATACCTTGGGAGGCCATGGAAGCCATTGTTGAGGACTATTTACATGGAGAGCAACATGGATGGCATCATAAATAGAGAGGGCTAGCACATATGGGACAATGACAAGAAGAGTGCCTTGAACATCTTGTATTATTCAGAATATAAGAATCTCAGGCCAGACTCCAACACCTCACATCAGTTCACCTAAAAGGCCTACCAATTCAAAAAAAAAATGCAATAATCATATTGGGACTGACACAAAATAGGAAACAGTTTTGTAAATCAATTAGGAAACTAATAACAAACCTAGTAAGCATATTGCGACTCACACAAATAGGAAACAGTTTTGTAAATCAATTAGGAAACTAATAACAAACCTAGTAAGCATATTGCGACTCACACAAATAGGAAACAAATGTAGTAAATCAATTAGGAAACATATAATAAACACACAAAAAGAAAGCACTTTTGTAACATCCCTAAATTTGACCAATGAGTTATAAAATGTAATTGAGTCTTTGAGAAGCCAATTACAAAAGTTTAGACAAATATAAATAAATTTTGTGCCAAAAGTATTTTTAAGAAAATTATCTCATTTCTAGAAAATTTAAGAAAACTAAGTAAAGTTGCCCAAAATTTATGGTAATAATTATTTTGCATATAAGGAGTCAAATTTGGGAAAGAGTTACTTATTGGGATTATTGAAGGAAGAAAAAAAATAATAATAATAATTATGCATGCCACACATGTGGCTGAGATTTTAACACATGGCTGGGACTTAAATCCCACCAACACCATCAGCTTTTCAATTCATTCCTTTCTCCATTCCATTCGTCCAAACCGGAAGGCAGAGAACGAAACAGAGCAGTGACGAGAGGGTGAGAGCATGAGGCAGCAAGGGTGAGAGAGAGAAAGAGAGCCACCGTCGCCGGGGAAGTGATCGGAGAACGCATGCAACCACACTATTCGACCCACGTAAGCTTGCTCCTCCATTTCCGTCTCTGGTTACATTTTGGGGATGGATTCTGAGTTAGGAACAACAGAGAAATCAGAGGTAAATGGTTGGGTTTACTGATTAAACTAAGGAATGAGCTGAACCAAAGCTTGTGAGAACAATTTTGAGCATTGTGGATAAAATTTTCTGGCCATTTCTGATGACCCATTCGCGGGTTACTGTTCCATGAACAGTAACCTTTCCTCTTCTCTGATTTCTGACCAATGGAACTGGTACGTTGTGGGTCTAAGGTGTTATTCTCATGTCTGGAGGTTGTTTTAAGTTGAAAAGAAAATGCACATGCATGCTGATTTTGAGCTGTTAGGAAATAAATAAATATATATATATATATATGTGGGTTACTGTTATGCGTTGGAAGTTAACATGAGTGCAAGTATGTGTGTATCCGTTTACGACATATATATATATAGGTATTGGAAAGCTAGAGATAAGTATTGGAAGTTTGGAAAATATAAATACATATATATATCCGTGCATGAGCCATGTGTGTTTGTGTATAAACTTGGGAGCAAAGAAGAAGATATATATATATATAAACGAATACATACATGGGCTGTGAATGTGTGTATGAATATATATGCATCTTGAAATGTATATATATATTTATGCATGTGAAAAGGCGTTGGAAGCAGTAGGAAGTAAGATATATATGTGTGTGTGTGAAGGTGTGGGCTATCAAAGTTTGGCTTATCTGAAAATCTGGAAAAGTTGTTAAATGAATAGTAACTTTAGAGCACTAATTTTAGGATCTTGGTTGATTATAAATTTTGAATAGTAATTTTCTTTGGAAGATGTTATAAAGAGCTTTAAGGAAACGCTTGAATCATTACATTTGGAGTATTATGGAATAAATTATAATTTTTCGAAGCTTGTTATAAATGTAGAAATGTTAATGATGTTGATTGAGTATGTTTGTATATATTATTGTTAGAAGGGGAAGAAGAAGATAAGTTGGAAGCTGAATGATAGAGAAGAGTTATACGTTGAGAGCATAATATGTGAGTGAATAGCGTCCCATTATGATTTTATAAAGTATGTTTTATTACATTTCATATTCTTAATTTAATTATCATATTATGGTTTCAGTGGTGAAAGTTTATTGGAATTATTTAATCCTCTCATTGATATTACAAAGAGTAAGATTTATAGATTTTATTTAAAGTTATTTATTCTTTCCCAATTTCTGTTTATATTGGATATTCATATATGAAATGGAAAGGAAAACTTTTGAGACATTGATTATTGTAAAAGTTGAGGTATTATAGTATTTATTCAAGATGTTTTATCATTGTGATTTCATGCATGGAGATAATGAAAATAAATGATATTTAAATGCTATATACTATATGCATGCTTGGAAAATGGGTTTTGAGGTATTACTTGCAGATTTTCATGTTGGGATCCTTGGTATAGAATATTCTAAAATGGTTTTATCATTAAAGATGGTTCTGAAATTGATCCCACGCATGCTTGAAAATGTTTTTGAAAGGACTGAATACAGAACGCTGGTTACTAACAGCAGTACTGTTAGTCCTTGGCGCGCCATGGTAAATCTCGAGCTCGCTTGATATTCGTGGGTGTTAACTCACGCTTATTATTCGTAGGTGTTATACCTGCGCCTGTTTCGTGGCCTTGAGCCGCGCCTGTTGATTACTTACCCTCGTGAACAGTGTGTTCACGCCTGTTTCATGGCCTTAAGCTACACTTGGTTATTTACCCTCGTGGACTGTGTGTCCACGCTTGTTATTCCGTTCTGTTGAAGTCCTACGAAAAGATGAGATGTGAGAATGACCTTTTTAAATCGATTTTGTAAAACATATTATTTTGTCACGTATTTGAAATTATTTGAGGAATAATCTTTAATGCAGTTTTAAATGTAATTTGATTATACCTTACAAAAATTGAGATTATTTATCGAAGTTAAATCCCTTTGATTGATTTCTGCAATTTCTTTAGATTTTATAAATGGGACGTTATTCACCGGAAATTTGTTTTGACTTCAGATAGCTCTATTGACCTTATACCTTTGATTGAGCAGTGGAGAGTATCCTTGTTGTCACAAAGGTTGTTGGCTTATTTTGTAGCTGCTACTTGGTGTATATAAAACTTACGGTTATATATTATTTTAGAAGGTTAGAGCTCCACGTAGTCTATGGGCAGGTCCATGTGCTTTTGTTATATTCTAACAATGTCAGATATGTCTTTATGTATGAGTCTTGCTAAAAGAAAGTTTTTATTCACATTTTGTTCCAGTGTATTATATAGCATACTGACAAGGAGTATAGATATATTTCAATTGAAGGCTTAAGGAATATGAAATTTCTCATATTCCGTGCTGGTCACCTCTAAAGTTCTTAAGGCGTGATAACTTTCCAAGCACAAAACAAACTTAAAAAGCACTTAATACCATAAGTAGGAGTATAACGTACGTGATTGAAGAAGAAGGGGCTCCAAAACTAGAAGCATTGAATTGCTTCCTCATGGGCTTATGAACATAAATGTTGCAATTCTTGTGCAATTCTCGTGCAATTTTCATGGATGCCCACCACATTCCTATGTATGATGAAATCCACCGTGTGGTATATATCACATTCTTTGTAAAACTACTTCATAAATGTTGCAATTCCTGCATTTGCAGATATGAGGGTTTGCTATCAGCACGTTGAATACGAGTGAATCCACCCAATGTTTGCAAGGCTTACTCTCTCCTTCTATGGCTTTTGCAGCTTTTTAATACATATCTATGAAAGGCATTGTGATGGTGAGGAAAGTTGGAAGAGGTAACTTCACCACCATCAACAATGATCTCTCAGCAGCTCCCAAGAAAGCTTCCTCTTCCAATGGCTTCTTCTTGATCTACATCTCAGCAGGAGTTTATGAAAATATGTCTCCATTAGTAAGTAAATGACCTACTTGATGATGATTGGAGATGGTATCAACATGATTATCATCACCGGCAATAGTAGTAATGCAAACAGGTTGAGAACATACAGATTTGAAACATTAGGTAATTGATTCAAAGCATACATACCCATACATATAATGCCAAAGTGATCTATTAATCTTTCTTAATCACCCTAATTGATTATTGTGGATGAATACATGTAGCTGTAGATGGAATGGGATTTGTGGGCGTGAACATAACATTCTATAACACCATAGGGCTAGAGAAGCATCCAGCCATGGTAGTGCAAAACTCAGCAAACATGATGGTGTTTCATAGCTGCAGCTTTGAGGGATACCAAGATACTCTCTACGCACATTCAATGATGCAATTTTACAGACAGTGTGATATGTACAGCACCATCGACTTCATATGAAGGAATGAGGTTGCTATGTTTTACATCCATAACATTTACGCTTGTGAGCTGATGAGGGGACAATTCAATGTCACCACGGCACATAGTAGAGAGAGATAAGACGATAACACAGGGTTCTTCATACATAATTGCATGATAAGAGTAGTGGAGAATATGATGGTGGCAACATACCTTGGGAGGCCATGGAAGCCATTGTCGAGGACAGTTAACAAGGAGAGCTACAGGGATGTCATCATAGATAGAGAGGGTTTGCACATATGGGACAATGACAAGAAGAGTGCCTTGGATAGCTTGTATTATGCAGAATATAAGAATCTCAGGCTGAGCTCCAACACCTCACATCGGGTCACCTGGAAGGGCTACCATGTCATTAATGACCCTTGCATTGTTGCTAACTTCACCATCTCTGATTTCGTATCTAGGGATTCTTGGTTGCCCCTCACTAACAGCCCCTACACTGGTCACTTAATTAACTCTTGAATTCCTCTAGCTTCTTAAAGCCACTATGTACTAGGTTGACACACTTGGAATAATTTACTTAACATGTCCAACTTGTTTGTTGATATAATACTATATGAGAAGAAAATTTAGCTATGAATTGTACATTATGTGTTAAAATATGAATTTAATACATAAGTATTAGAATACGGTGATTTATATATACAGCATATTAGATGTCACATCGTTAATAAAGGCAACATGCAGATCTAGAGCGAGTGAATATTACATCATCTACAGGTAATGCCTCTTAGCCTCTATTAGGGTTTAGGGTTTCCGTTAATATTTCCCCCTCAAAAGTGTAAAGTACCGCTTTATCTAATCTCTCATCAGAGAGTAATGAAATTAGCATTTCACTTGAACCCATATATGCAGATCCCTTATTGTTATATTTCTACACGCAATCATTTATTGAAGAATATTAGTTTAGGGATTAATGATTCAGGAGGCCATTCTAGAAGCCTTGGCAAATTCAGATTTACCAAACACACTCTAATAGAGGGGTTGAGGGTAACTTTTAGTAAATTATAACAATATAATCATGAACGTGCTCCCAAGCCTATTTTAAACATCTCTACCTTTGATTTCTAGAAAAATGGTCCAATTTTATGAAATTATTATCACTAACCTAAATACAAAAATATATAGATCATGCGCATGCTTGCTTTTCACATGCACGCACGCACATCGGTCTCCCAAATTAGAGACTTGTACATCAAAAAGGAAAATATATGTTTTAATGAGATGGCTAGTGTGTAACACCCTCCATTTAGACAATCTATTGCACATTCAAAAACGTTATAGTTCAAGCGAATAAATAATTAAAGCCCATAAATTAAAAACTTTCATCTTAATCATTGGGTTACTACTCATTTGATATTTTCAGATTTTCAGTCCAACTTTGAAAAATCATAACTAATTCTAGAAAAATCATATGAGGATGCTCTAGAATTCTTTTGAAAGCTATTGTAATCCTTTACATGGAAAAAATATGATCTTGGTTTTAAAATATTGCAGTTAATACAGTTTGTTGAAGTACTAAACCCTCTTTATTTTACTAACACACTTTGTGCCTCAACTTCAAAAATTCATAACTTAATCTATAGAGCTTTAATTAACCTCGTTTAAGACTTGATGGGAAGCCTCATGTGTCTACTTTGTCCATAAAAATTATCATGAGCAATAAAGATTATTTACTCTGTTGTATTGAATCAAACATTAATCGTACCCTGAAAATCGCTCAATCTAGACAGTCATGATAATACATCTTAATATCATACTTTCAAGGCCATAATTAGACATACAATAACTGATCAATCATCAATATATATCATATATACAGACCAAGGCCTCATATTGAATTTACACAACTTATAAGAATTGCTTTACATTTAATAAGTTGCAGCAAAATAATGCTAGAGAAAGCTTATGTCTCTTGTTCTACTTATCCTTTGCCTCTTGCATTCACTTTTCTCTTTGAAGCTTGTAACCTAGCATGGTTAGTTATTGATGGGTGAGATTCAAAAAATCCTAGTAACAAACAATTACTATTCAAACAATCAAGTTATACTTCCATTATTTACTTAGTCAAAAGTGGCATTGTCAAGGCTTATATATAACCAAGAACATGCATATAAAATATAGAATTGTCAATCATGGTCGTGAAACAATTCAAAGAGTCATTCAATATGTTCATAGTAAAATAATGATTCAACTCATGGTAAGTTAGGAAGCATAACAAAATATAAACACAACTTAAATGTAAGAATGGGTAAAGTTGCTACCTTGGAACTTTACTATCTCTCTCTTGCTTTCTTTTTTTTTCCTTTTTTTTCCATATTAGAAGCTTCATTGTTAAAACTTACATTTTCACTTTCATAATATTCAATGGCCCTAGATAAATATCACGCATCAATTGTTAAGCTCATTAGAGCCATGTAGATCACTAATACCTCACAAAATCCCCACGCTCTGTTTCTTCATCTCAATACATTGCTTTAAGGACTTTAAATTATCTCTTGACTATTAAAGGCATCCTTTTAATATCAAGAAGCATTTTACACTAATTAAACAGCTCTTAACCTCAGCTCATTACGTCATGAAATATCCCAACTAATGAACATTACCCTTAACATAAACCTGAAAATATCAATATATAAGCTTTGAGATATTACTCTCAAGTTTATGTTCTTAGTATTATTCATGATTAAGAAGTTTTAACCATCCTTTGTCACTAATTTCAATGGAGAACGAAGGCTCTTTCCAGGAATTAAAAACAAAACCACAAGTCATGGGAACCATATGGCTCCTTTTTACATTAGTCTTTAACCAAATAACAATTACATATTATTTCGTTTGTCCTTACTTGCTTCTTGAATCCAACGCTAACTTTAGCAAGACAAAGTAATTTGGTTCGGTGAGCACAAACAGAACCAATCAATACCTAGTCCTCTGTTATATATCTATGAACTGTTTAACCTTCTTTTATGTATCTCATATAGGATCTAACACTACTGCACTCTCTAGCAGAGGGCTTGGATTCTAAAATCACCTCCAAAGCTAGCACCGTCAATATGGAATATTAATCTCATAATCGATTAAACAATTTCACTCCTTTTAGTTTCTGTTTTTGGTTCAAGAAAAGCTTTAGACTTGTTTGTAGCATGATTTAATCGGTGGAACTTCCCTTCTTACCTCTGATTCCTCAATTTTAATCACTCCCCCCAAAACCCAAAGGCACAGATCAAAGAAACTGAGGTTGGAAAAAGATTTAGAAGGTCACCTTGATCGGAACTACACTTGCATGGACGATCGGTTTCCTTC
>QFDD01010742.1:0-11975 GCA_006871305.1 Vachellia collinsii
AACAATCTATACATATAAATAGTGTATTAGATTTTATTGAATTATATATATATTGTTATTTTACCAAAATAGTTTAAACCAATTTGATAGGACTTACTTCAAAGTTATATGTATTGATAGTAACTTGAGCTTTAAGTGTATGATAAGTTAATGTTTGGAAGCAAACAAGCATATAAAATGTCCTACAAGCAGGGTAAGAATTACTAAGACAGGTAGCAGAGGACTCAAAAACCTCTAAAATAAACTAAAGAAGTAGGTCACTAAATTTAATTTGTAATTTGAAACATAGAAAAATTAGTCCCAAGATATGATAATGCAAAAAATTGATCTTACAAGTGGGCGGACATAATGACGGCAAACGGAGCCATCATAGGGGGAAACAATCCTAATGTAGCCGCTCATTTAGTAACATCTCACCTTCAAACCAGTTAAAGCTTGACTATAGTTTCCTTTTTATATTTATTTATTTTTTATAAATACATGTATTTTCTCATTAAAAACAAATTTGTTTAAAGTACGATAAGATAGTAAACATGAGTAGACATCATTTTTAACTAAATTATACTAGTCCATTTGTAACTTGTCCCAAAAAGGCCTTTAATTTTAAAATAAGGGTCCAAAGCCCATAAAAAATAATAACCTAGCTTATTCATTCATTTAACTCTATTTATACCAATACGCCGTTTGACGTTAGGTATAGATATCATTCTATTGGAAGTACCGTCAAGTACTACTAGCAGGAATTCAAATCTTGATTCATCGCATTGTAATAAACTAACCCCTTCCGTTAGATTTAAATCATGTTGTTTACCTATCCATAGATTTAAAAAAGAGAGAAACATCCTCAATCCTCCATACCTTTAAACTTCAAAGGTTCTTCTTAGCCAACATATCCACACAATGCATTCGCATCTCACCACTCCCCCTTTATTGAACATTGTGCCTCCACTTCACCCTTTTAAGCTTCCATTGTCACTAATTGATTAGCAATGGAGTTGAAAATTCCATCCATACATACAAAAACGGTCAAAGATGTGTGTTTATTTATATTCAGTAAATTATCGTCTATATATATATATGTGTATGTGTGTATATTTGATATATAACTCACAACGAAGGAACGTTGCAGAGGCAGTTCTAGGTGTGATGCAAGTAGTCTTACGAGCTCTAATTTGTTCGTTCAGATCAACCCAAGCGTTTCAACACTGACCGTTGGGGCATTTAGCTCTACTTTTGGGCTGCAATTTTGGTTTGTTGATTGTAATGGTATATATATTGAACTCACCTCTAGCGCTAGGGTATCGTGAATGAACTCACACACACACACACACACATGTTAATGTGTTTTCTGTTTTTACCCATATGTGTTTTATGTGCTTTTATCATCCCTGTTTGTGCTTGTTTGGTGAAGGACTAGTTCGTTCATCCCTAATATACTTGAAGCCTTACGACCATCATCACAATTTTAGTATTATGCAGTTTCGTTTTCCATTCATGGCCCTTTCTTTTTGGCAGAGGAATATATCTGTATGTGATGACTTAATTAAGTAATGATTCTGAAATCATAAGGTAATTAATGTATACCTTTTAAAGGTCCACATGAATAATCTGCTTGTATCCATACCTTCTCCCAATTCATAAGCTGCTAATCGTAAATACTTATAACAACATGGTTGGTCGGTTCCACTTCCCAAATGATTCTATCACTTTCAAAGTGAGAAGCTAGATAACTTTTTATTTATTTATATTATTATGGGGAAATAGAATACAAGTACTTAGTGATAGAAAAAAATCATCATCAGATCCCTCGGTGTTATAAAATTAAATTGGAGTTTTATGGCACTTGGGTTAGATTAATTACAAATGTGAAAAAATATTTTTACTTATTCTCTTTCACTCCTTTTTCTTTCATCTTTCAATTCAAATAACTAGGGGTAATGAGGCTTTTTTATATTTGCAATTAATATAATTCAAGTTTTATAGAACTCTAATTCAATTTCATAACTTCCAAAAACCTAATGGTGATTTTTCTATCCCTTGGGACCTGTACACAATTTCCCTTGTTATATTCTGTCTCATTCAATACTCCCTTGGGCATGATTGTGTACAACAAGGCTATCAATTGACCATCATGTGATTGGATGCCTTGTTAGCCTTGGTTGGCTGCCAATTATGCACCATGATTTCACTTTCTGTCACTATATTTTTCCTAATCCATGGCATTGAAGTCCTCCAGTGATTTGTTAAAATTCCAAGTATTACCATATTAATCCTTTCTCTCAAACCCCATTCCACCTAGTTCTTCGCCTTTACCGAGTTCTCCCGACTCATCAAACGAGTTTTCGTAATTAGTAGCTTCACTCACTCGAAGTTAGAGTCTTTTGTGGGTAGTTCTCTCTGTAGAGATAAGCTTCTTAGTATTTATCTTCTGTGAATGTCTGGCCCACTAACACAATTAACTCCTGCTTTGATCTTACATCGGGCCCATTCATGACATTTATTTGCTTATGGGGTCCAATTAAAGAACAGGGTAACCATTTTCATTTGTTTTTTTTGGGTACAAACCATTTTCATGTATGTTTCAAAGCAACATGTTTTTTTTTTGGGAATGCGAATACATGACTTTGGAAATGTTAGAACTGAAGTAAGGATAGCTTTTTTTTTTTTCTTTGTTTGAAAAAACAGAATTGAAGTGAGTACGGATGTAATTAAAGTTATTCTTTTTTATAACATTTAACAGGAAGAATCGGGAAAAGTTCTCTGTTGGGAAACTAATTGTAAAATGAGACCTTGCACTTATATATAACTTAACTTCCACATAACTGAGTTTTTATATGTGTAATTGAACATGTCTCATTTTCTAATGAGAAATTTTTCCTCAATTTTCCATTAAAATCATTCTACTGTTTTAACAGTAGTGTAAATAGCAAAAACTTAGAATCATACCTTTAAATGATATTTGTATTTCTTCTTCTTTTTTCTGGTAAAATATTTGTATTTCTTCTCTCAAGCAATAATAAGTGAAAAGTCAACATCACTTAAATAATCGCTACTGTTATTAATTAACACAATGTCTTACATCCTATTACATTAAATTTAAAAAACTAATAATGTGACGTCAGTATAATCTGTTTTAGAAATAAAATAGCCTCCATGATATGACTTCAACAAAAGTATACGCTACAGTGATATTTATAAACATAAAATATATATTTAATTATTTAAATTTATATCAAATTTTAGTTTGATTCGTTCAATTTAAAAAATGTACTTTTAATTGTTTAACATTAATACCGTTAGTTTTATTTAACAGAAAATTATAATCAATCACTATTTTGCAATTAAATGATGTTAAAATATATTTAAATATTAATTATTTAATATATTTATATTTTAAAATTTAACTATATTTTATTAACATTTAATAGCATAATCACCATTTAAATTTATTGAGTCACTATTTTTCGTTAAATGAAATTAATGGGTTTAGAATAAATGATTAAAAATATACCTTTTAGACTTAAATGATCAAACTGTAATTAAACATAAATTTAAATGAGTAAATGTATACTTTAACTTATTTTCGTAAATACAGTTATTATAACCAATTTTACATCCATAATTTTTCTGATGTTATTTAGTATATAATATTACAAGTACTGAATACTAATTACTAAATATGACTTAACCGACATAAAAAATTATAAATTTTCGATACAGATTATAATAAATGCATACACTATTAACTCTGTATATTGAAAAAAAAAAACTTTTATAATAGTGATTATCCAGTGTTTTCACATTGTCTGCATCATTTGCAAAACGGGACAACAAGATCTGTGCACAAAGGAAACAAAATCTTGATTAAAAGACAGCAAAAGGATCATACCTTACCAATGGTTAGGTCAAGTGAAAGTGTTCATTCATGGTGAATCAAGATTATGTTGGATATGAGAGCTATCCATACTTAATGTTTAATAGTAATTTGAATAGTATTGTCTTCAAAATGAAAATATCTATACTTCAACAAAAAAGAAGGGATTATGCTTTTAAAAGCCAAACTGATCATACATTAAGAATCATCTAAAAGCTACCATATTTTGTTCTTAATATAAGAATCAATCAACATTTTTGAAGAGATTAAAAAACTAAATAAATTATTTAATTATAATATATATTTTGAAATATATATGTGTATCATATATTAATTTAGAAGTTAGATAAGTTAATTTTAAAAAAATAATAAATATATTAGTTAATTAACTTTTTTTGGATATCCACAATATCAGATGTGTCAGATCAAATAAAATATTTGTCGCCGTGCCCACAAATCTGGGCCAAATAAGCAATACTCGAGTTATTAGTAGTCTTCCACAAAACCATTTTGGATCAAGTGTTCTTAAATGTTTCGACAATGATTGGTGCCATTTTCTTTTATTAAATCCTATGCGTGTTTGGAATAAATTACAATATGCTTTGTTGTTTTTTTAAGTAATAATCTCTTAGTATTACGACAATTTTGTATTTTCTTTTAAGTTCAACCGATTATTTTAATGTGCAAAATCGCTTTTGACATTCCTTGCTTCCCACGAAGAATCTAGTTTATAACAACTTGTATTTATTATCCATAAACATCAAAGCAACCAATAAACAATGATGAACGAATGAGCATGATTGGATCAATGGTTCAGAATATTATAGGAATAAGGCTGTCATGGTTTTTCTTACTATATTATTATAATACATTGGTACAATGCTTAATCCTTATAATTGTTATCATTTTGGTTTGGTTCTTGTAATTTTAAACTATACGTTTTGATCTTTTAAATTTTTTTGATCTAAAAGGTTAGTACAAGTAGTGTAATAAGAATTTGGATCATTTTATTTTTTAAGGGATTAATATTTGTAATTTAAAACTATAGAGATCAAAATCAAAATGAATATAAATTATAGGGATCAAATATTGTATTAATTTATTAATATAATAGTCATCAAATCCATATCATTAAAACCATTATCATAACTTATAAATACCTAATAGCTCGTTTGGTTCATGGAGTTCATAGGAATGAAATGGAATGTAATAGATGGGAATGTAATCTAATGATGATTACATAGTATTTGTTTGGTATGTTATCAATGAATCATCAAATATAACTTATATTTTATTTATAAAAAATAAAAAAAAATGTGAAATAAACTTTTTAACTTTATAAAGACTAAAAATGAATGATATAAATGTATAAATATTAATTTATGAAAGATACAAATACCCATATGTTAATTCATACAAGTTGTAATCTAGATTACATAACCAAAGCTATGTAATGGAGATTACCTGATTTGATGTAATCCGTTGTAATCAGGAGTACGTTCAATTATATTACCATACCAACCAAACAATGTAATCAATAAAATGCATCAGGATTACATGTAATCCTCTTTCATGTAATTGAACCAAACGGGCTATAAATGTAGCAGCCAGATAGTGCCTATTGTGTTGCTTTTAATTCTAAATGTAACATCTTAACTCTTTCATCTCTCACTCATAAATATTATTTTTTTAAAAATAAATTTATCTAACTTAATACTTAATAGATAATCTAATTTACACAAGACTATTTTACGGAGATCGATTGTATTTACTAGAATTAAAATAACTTATTTTGCTTTTTTAATCTATTCAAATAAGTTAAGAGAGAGGTATAACAATATATTGATATTAATATTAATAATTTATTACAAATTCTATAACTGCCTAGATAAGAAAGTAAACGTGAATCTCAACCTCGTTCAGACCGCTTGTGTCCAACCCGTTCACAAGCATTGATCTCTCTGGGAACAACATTTTTTTTTTCCTTGATCACTTCGTCAAACTGTGTAAAAACCAGAAAGTTGAACAGAAAGGTCAATGATAAACCAATTTGATTGGTTTCATTTTCAAATCCCCATCATCCATGTCAAACTGTAGTATCCAATCTCATCATCATCATGAGATGTTTTCACCTTATGGTTCTGTTGCTTCTGTCACAAAACATGGTGCTTTCAAAGTTATATCCAGATGAAAGAGCTGCTCTGTTGCTTCTGAGAGATTACTTAACTTCTTCTAACGATTTACATGGGAATTGGACAGGACCACCTTGTATAGACAACCTAAGTAGATGGAAAGGGATCACTTGTTTCAATTGGCATGTTGTTCAGATTGCTCTTGAAGATTTTGATCTTCTTGGGTATTTGCCTCCTGCATTCCCTCAGAACATAACATTCCTGACTCAGCTTAACCTCAGAAACAATTCAATTTCTGGGACTCTGCCAAATCTAACCAACTTGGTGTTCTTGGAACATGTTTTGCTTTCGTATAATCGCTTTTATGGGTCGATTCCAGTCGAGTACATCGGATTGCCTGATTTGAAAGAATTGGAGCTGCAAGAGAATTACTTAGATGGTCAAATCCCAGCTTTTGATCAAGCTTCATTGAGTAGTTTCAATGTTTCTTATAATCATCTGGCAGGACCAATTCCTCAAACTTCTGTGCTGCAGAAATTCCCTAAGAGCTCTTTTGATAATAATTCTGATCTCTGTGGGAAGCCATTGGATATTTTGTGTCCTGCTCCTTCTCCAGAGCCTTCTTCTCCACCAGCTCCAAGCCCAGGAGCACCCACAGAAAATAAGAGACTTCCAATATGGACCATTGCTTTGCTTATTGCGGCACCTGCACTGGTTTTTGTTCTGGTTACTATTGTCTTCTTCTTGTTCTGTAACAGAAGGGTTCAAGCAAAAGAAACAACCAGAAATGAATCTCCTGCAGGTAAGATATCTCTAATACAGGCTATTTATTTGTAATAACTGTCAGTGTATGTTTGAAAATTTAGAAGTAGAGACAAGGCACGGAATCAATGAAATGAAACGGGTTGGGAGGAAACAAAAGTAACTCAGAGGAGTTTTATCTAGTAAACGAAAAAAGCTTTTTTTGGGATGTTCCTGGACTGGCACTACGACTGCTTAAGAGAAATTTCATAACGTTAGATAGAGAGAGGGTTTATAAATGACTCGTAGCTTGTCGTCCACATTTTGAAACAGGATATGGTTTTGGAGCTTGGGCACAGAATATGATGTCCTATACATTGAGCAATGAAGATCCTGGAAGGTCAGGCACATTGGAAATTTACAGCAAGGAATACCCAATTTTTGACTTGGATGATTTATTAAGGGCATCAGCTGAAATGCTAGGCAAGGGAAGTTTAGGCACCACATATAAAGCAACACTGGAAACCGGTGCTGTTGTTGCTGTGAAGAGACTTGATCAGATGAACGGATTTGGCAAGAAGGAATTATGCCTCCAGCATATGCAATTGCAAGCAAGTTTAAAGCATGAAAATCTGGTTGAAATCATCTCTTTCTATTTCTCTGAGGAGCAAAAGCTGGTGGTTTATGAGTTTACCCCTAGTTGCTCTTTGTTTGATCTACTGCATGGTTAGTTTAGTTCCCTACTTTCATTCTCTTGTATGAAAACTGATGGGAACCTAAGTGGAATGGAGAACTTACCCCCTAAAATCTACTTAAATACCCTATGGAATATGTCATTCTTTTCAATGTAATGCCTGGCATCCCATATTACTAAGTTTTCATCAATGTGGTAACTGGTTGTTGTCAATTCTGAGAAGGTTGAATAAAGTGTCATAGAGTGCAGCCGTTAGGATGTCAACTTTCCATGAAAGGCCAATTGATGGATACTTGGTAGTATTGGATATCAAGTCTAATATTGAGTGGAATGAAATGGTAAAAGGGAGGATTTATGTGGGTTAGTCCTCTAACCTCAACAACTAACTTTTGGGATAAGATTCTCATCCTATTTAGGGAGCCATAAAAAACAAAACATGATTCAACACTAATATTCCTAACATGCTAATGCTAGATAGTAGAGGAGTACTTGGAAGAACTCCTCTTAATTGGTCCACAAGGCTGGCTATAATCAAAGACATAGCAAGAGGTCTAGCTTTCCTTCATCAATCTTTGCCTTCACATAAGGTCCCACATGGCAATCTAAGAACAAGCAATGTCCTTATTCTTCAAGATGCTCAAGGCTACCATTCCAAGCTCACAGACTTTGGCTTCTTACCCTTGCTTTCTGTTAAAAAATCTGCAGAAAAGCTTGCCATCAGCAAGTCACCTGAATTTGTGCAAGGAAAGAAGCTGACACATAAAGCTGATGTCTATTGCTTTGGAATAATCATCCTTGAGGTAATAACTGGTAAAGTTCCAGGTGAAAGCCTTGGTGAGATTGAAGAGACAACAAGTGATATTTCTGAATGGGTGAGAACTGTGGTGAACAATGATTGGTCCACGGACATACTTGATGCAGAGATATTAGCAGCAAGAGAAGGTCATGGAGCTATGTTTGAGCTAACAGAGATAGCTCTACAGTGTACCGATATGACGCCAGAGAGGCGGCCTAAAATGGACGAAGTTTTTGCTAGAATAGAAGAGATACAGCAAAACGAAATCAGAGAATGAGTGATGCAAATTATGAGTATCACGGGAATGTTCATAAATAGATCAAGAGAATCACATTTAAGCTGATATTTTTTTCTTTTTTAATTTCCCCCTCAAAGAAGAAAGATTTCTACAAGGGGTTACAAGAAACACTTCTATGTAAAAGTTTGTACTCAACAGGAATTCACCAGGTCTCCTTTTCAGTTGTCCTTTGTAACAATTCCCCTCTGGCTATAGCTGTATCCTCAATTTGGCATTTCAGAATATATAGTTAATTGATTAAGCTATCTGATTAAAAGACTCTAATATGTCCATTGAAGGACACAGAAACTGCTTTTATATGAAAAAGAGGTGGAATTTCTATTCAAATGTTTTGTTCCAAGCAATTTTTAATTTCGTTACAATCTTCATTTCCTAGCCTCTTCCTGTATGCAAATACAACTATATCTGTCGCCAGAATAAACACAAAGAATAGGGACAAAGAAACAACCTATTAATCCAATTAATGGGACAAACGAGCCATTCAATATGTACAGACTATAAAACTATAAAAAAAAGTAAACGAAAAAAGAAGAAGAAAAAACTGGTTCACAGATGAGTAAGAAATTTGTCAGTTTGACTTGGTAGTTGCTGGTATAATTAATTTATAGAGATACTCTCGTGGAAATCCAACCGCTAAAAAAATGTCCACAAAGAGGTGAGCTGCCTAAAGACTATGTATTAAGATTAAGTAGTCTTATATATATATATATATATATTATGTTTTATTTACTAATTGAGTTTTTTTTAGATTTAGTATCTTGTAAAATCGATTGGGTATATTATCTTTAGAATATTTATGATATTGTTTTAATATATTGAATGACATTAGGATTACTAAGAAAAGAAATTTGTAGATTAAGTTGTATTCAGTTATTGGAGTTGATGATTAATAAATTTTATTTGGCAAGTATTGATATGTGTTTTGTATTTTGGATAGAATAAGGTTGGATTACAAAAGTTTGATCACCTTTTGTGGAGTCTTTATAACTACAGACCTAAAGACAAGTTCCTCTAGAGTTTTATTTGATTAATACCTTAATTTATGTTTTTATCTGATAAATCCTATATTGTTTGGTATTAGAGCCTAGTTTGGTTTATAACCTATAGGTCTCAGGCTACCGCTACAAGAGTATTTGGAGATATCACATGAAAATTCATATGATGAAGACTCATGACCAATTACTCACAGAGAATTTAATTCATTCATGAATGTTATGAGAGAAGAATTTCAAAAACTTAGTTTAAAGATGATGGATAGACAAATGACATCATCTAGTTCTATAAATTCTCAATATGAAAATAAGGAGCACAAACATGATTATCGAAGATCAAGGAAGGGGAGATATTACTTTAATAAAGAAGATGATTTAGGAGTCAAAGTAAATATTCATTCTTTTTTGGGAAAAATTGACCCAACTGAATACCTTGAGTGAGAACGAATGGTGGAACAAGTTTTCTAACTAGTAGAAAAAGGTAAAAGTGGTTGCACTTGAATTTATTAATTATGCTAGTATTTGGTGGGATCGGGAAAAGTTAAAAACTTCCATGAGAAAACAATTTATTTCAAGTCATTACTACAATGAGATGAAACGTACACTACAACGCATCTATCAAGGTTCTTTGAGTGCAGCAAAGTATAACTATGAGATGGATTGGAATTCCTGACGATGAAAATTAGGATAGAAGAAGATGAGGAGACAACCATAAATCGCTATATAGATGGATTACGTCCTAAAATTAGAGATGAGGTGGAGATGTATCATTTTATAGATAAAGAATAGCTTGTGCATAAAGCCTCTAAAATTGAAAAAGATTCGAGGCCAAAAGTGCTAGTGTTATCAAATAAGAATTTAAGCCCATATATGAGCCAATGGAGGAGCCAAAATTAAAAAGCGTCATCACTAAAGATAATTATAACAATAAATCATCTTCTTCTAAATCTAATGAGATTCGTTGATTTAAGTGTCAAAGAATTGGACACATGAAAGCGTAATGCTCAAATAAGAAGACAATGATCATTCTTTGAGAATGGGGGGTGTGAAAGTAAGTGCTTGACTGAAAGTGGTGGTGGTGGTGATATGCCATCATTAGAAAATTGTTCTGATGTGGAAGGAGCTGCACAGAAGGAATTCCTAATAACAATGCGTGCTCATAATATACAAGAGAAAAAAGATCCTGAAAAAGAATATCGTGAGCACATCTTTTTATACTAGATGTGTTATTTAAGATAAAATATGTAGCGTGGTCATTGATGAAGAAAGTTCCACTAATCTGGCTAGTATCTTACTTGTTGAAAAATTAAATCCCCAAACCTTGAAAAATCTTAGACCATATATTATGCAATGATTCAATGATAGTGGAAATGCACGCATAACTAAGCAAACACTAGCATCATTCTCTATTGGAAAATATCACCATGATGTATTAAGTGATGTAGTACTCACATAACAACAGTTAGACATATCTTATTACGTTGTCCATGGCAATTTGATAAAAAGGCCCGACATTATGGTTACAAAAATCAATTCTCTTTCAACATCATGGCAGCAATGTGAAATTAGTTCATTTCAAACTAACTCAATCTTATAAAAACCTACTAAGCATAGAGACATCCTTAAAGAAGAATTTTATAAGAGAGTTTGTGGAAAAAGAAGATTATTGTGCTATTTACTTTTTGTAAAGTAATCTACATTTGGTACCAGAGAAACCTTTTAGAAGACACCTTAAACTAAGGATCGGTGAGTATAATTTAAGAGGAAGCTACAGAAATTTTATTTACAACACAAAAGGTTGAATTGAGGTCGCTGTAACTTGTAAGGTTGCTAACACTTAGCACCACTCATAATTCTGCTAACAAAGCACAAATACTTTACAGCAATCATATGCAGTTTATTAAATGTAAAGGTACAAAGAAAAATAAAAGGTTCAATAGTTACAGGTAAAAAAAATTGATTTACAGCAAATACTTAAGATGCTAATAATGATATATGGCATCCCTTTCGTAAGAATTCATTCATAAATTGCAATTCTGCTTCCATTACAGGGTCAAAAAAGTGCCAAGTTAAATCGTGAAAAGCACTGTGAGGAAAGGTTCTGAATCTGAACTCATTTGTAAAGCTTCTAACGGCTTCATTATACCTCATTGAGTACTCCAAATTCATATATGAATATTTCTTCTCGTCCTCATATCCATTATGCATGCTATTTCCATATAAAACAACATTACTCAGTAGATTAGATTTCCAATTTGCTTCTAACAAGTGGTTGTACAACATTGTGCAATGATATGGCGTGAAGAACATAGTTGGCTTTAGAGCCTGCCATGATCTTCTGTATTCTTTGAGTGATAAAACAGTGCATCCAAAAGCTTTCAGAACTCGGCATTCAGTCGTAGAAAGAAATTGATCAAATACTTGTATTTCTCCAATCCATTTGAGATG
>QFDD01010743.1:0-11389 GCA_006871305.1 Vachellia collinsii
TTTTGGTTTAAACTTTCTTACATTGGGTAGAATTCGAAGTTCAATGGGGTATGTAAGTAATTGGTTCTCCCACCTTAATCATTCGTTCCTGCTCGATGAGTGGATCTTGCATTCAAGTTCCCCTTTGCCTTTGCACTCAAACGCCAATCTCCATGTGGCTTTAGGAAACTTTTACCTTCAGTACCTTTTGGGAGGCCTACACCCCATAAATGTTAGCTTTTAGAATAAAGTTCTCTGTTAATTCTATTAGCTACCTATAAATGTGGTGAGAATTGACATAATTTATTTATTTGTTTGATCAAATTTTGAGAAAGGATGATACTGGCAAAAGCTACCAAAAAAAAAAGTAATTTCTACATCCACACTATTTTGTAATTTGAAATAAATATTAGCCATGGGCTTTTATGATGCTCATTCTTAAATCCGTGCACGTTGGAACCAACATTTGTGATCTTTTCTATAATATATCAGAAAGGTATTTGCAAATTTGAATGAAGATAAATCACGTTACCTCATGGTGTTAAATTAGAGGAGTTAATTTGATTAGTTGTTTAGTCCCTTAGTTTCATACTAATTTTTCCACTTAACAACATGAATTTTGAAGAGTCTAAAGACACGTTGAGTGTTTAGTGCATAACACTAATCACAGGATAGCTAGGTAGTTAAATCATTTTTATTATTTTATTATAATTAAAAGAGTTATAGTATTTAATTAGTATTAGATATTACAAGATATTAGGATTGATGTTATGATCTGGCAAAAAAAAAAAAGGATTGATGTTATGAGATATAATGATTGATTTTATTATATAGTAGGATTGGATTTATATTAGATATTTAAGGATTTGAATTATATATTTTATTAGAATTATGATTACTCATCAATTATAAATAAGGGCAATGTCTTATTTTGTTCAAATTTAAACTCCACCAAGTGGAATAAGACTTGGTTATTGTTATTGGTCAGATTTGAACTAATGAGTTATTTGGTATTTCTCTGGTCTCTTTTACTTTCTTATTCTTATTTTCTTGTTGTACTCTCTTTATTTTATTCTTCTCTCTCTTTCACCCCCCCTTTTGTGATAACTCTCTCTTCCACCTTTCTTTCTGCTATCATGTTTGCATTTGTTTCATATTTTATGAATTTTAGGGACATATTGCATGAAAGATGGACAGTTACAACTCAAGAGTTGGTAAGGGCGTAGCCAACAATGAGAACAGTGGATGGCAATCGGTGGAGTTTCGTAAAATGATGGTAAAGCAAATGTAAGAACCATACCTTTGTCAAAATATTTTTGCAATTTCTCATATTATTTTAAATTATTTTAGTTATTTATGTTAAATTGTTATATTTTTATTCTTAGGCAGGTTTTTTAGGGGGGAAGTTACGTACATGTTTTAAGAAATAATAACCATCAGGTATTTAACAATCATAATATTGAGTTGGAGTCATATGAAATTTATGTTAGATTAATTGCAAATATGAAAATACATTATTACCCCTGGTTATTTGAAATGAAATATGAGAGAAAGACACGAAGGAGAAGAGGGAAAAAGAATATATTTTCATGTTTGCAATTAATTTAACATAGATTCTGTGGATTTCAACTCAATTTTATAATTTCTAAGGATCTGATGATGATTTTTTTTTGTTTCTTGGAATGTATACGTAATTTCCCCTTATCTGCAAATCGATTGTACTATTCACTGTGTGGAGTTTTTCTTTCCAAATTATGCTTCAGCTGTTTTAGGAGGACTCCTTGTTCTATAACTTCATCATCCTTTGGTTGAGCATTTTGATAGTACGGAAGTTCATTTAATGTGTGTTTTTCTCTAATATTACTCAATTTATCAGTTATTAATGATATGCTTCATTTTAACAAAATTTTGTTGTTATTGAACCTGTTAACTTTTCGTTAAGTTCTCAAAGCTAACTCGGTGTACATGTAAAACATTATTTAACAGTGCAAGAATTATACTCACGAACTGGCCTCGGAATGTGGAATGTAACGTGCCTTGTGTTATAGCTTCGGCCAAGGGATTAGAGCAAAAGATTTTTGAATCTGCCAAAGATGAGGTATCTTCTAGGTTTATGCCTTGTGTTATTAGGTTTTGTATTAACCCTGTTGATACAATATTTGATCCTTAAAATTTACATTCATTTTAATTTTGGTTCGAGTTTAAAATAAGTGATTTTGATCATTAAAGGGGTAAAATGATCCAAAGTTTTATAAGATTGTAGAGACTAATATTTTAAATAAAATAAAATTTGATAAACCAAAACCATTAATTTTAAATTTGATGGATTAAATAAAATTGTATTAAGCCTTACAAATTTGAGAAACCTTCCATAAGGTTAATCTATACTCATTAAATATTATTTTTGTTGTGGCATTAATTTAAGGCTGATTACAATCTAAAGATAAGATCCAGAAAGGAATCACTAGAGACATCGTCTCATGTTCATGGACACAAATCTTTGGCCAGCTCTTCTAATCCAAGTGAAGCTTCATCATCTTCAGGTATTGAAATGGCTACATCTTTTCTTGTGTCAATCCCATCAGGGCAATGTTCTAATACTAATATACCATTACTATACTGTTTTTCTTTTCCATTTTCTGTTCTTTCGGGTTAAAGTGTAAAAATATTATGAACTTTTGCCAAAAGTGTATCCAGCACTATATATTTTTCGGGGGGTAAAAATACCCATGAATATTTCAACTTGGAGCGAAAATGTCATGATAATTAGATATATCATAATACTATCAAATATGTATACGTAAAAATAGTGCGAGTCTCACCACAAAAAGTAACAGTGTTAAATTATATTTAATAGTTTTAGCATTTTTAATTTGTATCCATTTTGAAAGTTCATAAGTATTTTTGCACCTCCAAAAAGCATGTGGTGGTGGAAACATTTTTAATAAAAGTTTATGAGTATTTTTGTACTTCAACTCTTCGTTCTCTTTAACAGTGGGGATTCATAAATATGCTCTTCTTTCATAATTAGGATTTAATCCCTAATTCCCTTAGTTTTACTTGACGCCCAAATTCTGAGAAATGTGGTAAACAGGTCTAGAAGTTAAGTTGAAGATAATCAAAGCCCTTAGTAGTTGGTAGCCCTTTTAGTAACCATGTCAATTTGTTTTTTTTTTTTTTTTGGAATGGCATTTGGATCCCATGTAAGGAAATTGTTAACACTTTGTTCCATACCTGGGGAAATAAATTTAACACAGTATATCATACTTGTGAATCTTTAAAAAGGTCGTTTAAGAGCCCATATAACAACAACAATAACAAAGCCTGTAGTGTTAATGTTTTTTCTATGAAGGAACCAAATGTCATTTTCTCATATTTTGCATTACTTGATTATCGGGCTGATGTACTTTCAATGGGTGTCTAAATGGGATAGGGAATCCGATCCTAAAAGCTAGTTGTTGAGATGGAAGAATCAACTCATTTAAATACCCCCTCGAACACCACATTCTACCCTAACCCTAACTCTAACGTGAGACTTGATATCCAATCTTACCAAGTCTCCATGAGTTTTCAAGCTGCCCTTTCTATGTTAACTTGACTAATCTGAACAGTTTATTGACTTGTACAAGCTTCTTTGGTCTCCCTAGTTAATGATTTGCATTCATTCCCAAGTATGAATCAAATAACCCCCTTGCCAATTTTGGATTTGATTTAACCTCAACTGACTTACTATAATCGTTTTTATGTCTAGGATCAGTTGAGAGAGTTGCAGAAGATTGGCAAGAGGAGCTCTATCAAAGGGTAATAATGTCTGACATTGTCTCTCTTCATTTCCTCGTTCTGGTTTTGGCATCTGTGATAGTCTGAATATGATTAGCAAAATTTTGCTGATAAACAAGTCACTTAGGTGAATGTAAAAATAAACTTTTAACTGTAATTTTTCAAAAGAATAATTATTAGAATTTTATTTTTTGAAAAAATTTAAACATCAAATCTAAACAGTCTACATCAAATCCGAATCATCTAAATTTTTCTACAGAACATCTCCATTGCTGTGTTATTATTCTGAAGTAGTAAAGGAGACCCATCCTTATTATTCTTGATATTTTTCTCCCATGATTTAGTGGGATTGAGCAAGCAATCTTGTTGTTTCTTCTCCCCTATATCTTTTCTGGTCTGCCACCACGAATAACATGAACATCACATGAAAAGAGCGTGTCTTCAGCTGTTCTAACAACGACAAAACTTTATTCGACTAGGTGGAATCGGCTACACAGATCACATATCACTATTTTAAAAACATGGTCTATATTTTCTCTACCACAATTTATATAATCTCGGAACACTGTTAGGAATCAACTTCCTAACTGGCAGCCGAAATTAAAATGAAATAAGAACTCCTGTCCAAATTCTTCTTTGCCTTCTTCCACCAGACTGTTCTCTCTCTGCTGTTACTTCATTCTCTGCTGTACTCGTTATGGACTGTGGCCTAATACACAGATATGACAGAAAGTATCATATCAGTGTGTCGAACCATTTTAATAAGTAGAACATGTTTTTCTCTCTATTATTATATAGTTGTGGAAGTCAATCTTCAATTATTAAAAAATCTACAGGGATTCCACTACGTTCAAGGATTATGCTTTATATATTTTAGGGGAAATTATTGTAGGGTTCTAAATAAGGGAATTAATATTAACTAGATCCCATTGATAACTGAAGCAACTACCATTAACAACCTCTAGAGATCTTGATGATATTAATTCTCTTATTTGAGATCCTACAGTAATTCTCCCTTTTGCGGCTGGCACAGCAGGAAGTAGTAGTATTCATCCAATGCTTGCTGCCTCTAGTTTTGTGATTAAATTTGAGAATAATGTGTTGGTCAGTGTTACGTGTCAAATTGCATGGAAGCTTCAGTTAGTGTTTTTACGTGTTATTTTGCATGGAAGCTTCAGTTAGTGCTGAGCTGTAACTGTAACTGCCTCAGTTAGCCACAGTCAGTTAACAACTGTAGGGGTAACAACCTACAAATAAGAGGCAGCTGTGAACTCGAGAGGTGTAGAATAAAATACCGGCCGACTTCTCTTCTTTTCTTCTCTCGTTTCTTTTCCTTTTTCTCTTTGGCCTGTCCCAGTCAGTTTTTAGAACAAGGTAGTTGTTGCACTACGGCTTTTCATAGTTTCATTTTATTGCAGGTTCAGATGTTGAAGAGCAAGTCTCTCAAGATGGTTTCTAGGGCGTACCAGCATTACATCTTCAAAGTTCTCCCGGTAGATGTTCTTTTCTATACCATTGTTCTGGACAGCTTTCTCTGTTAATATGTTTTTACTATTATTGATATGATTTAATTTGAGATCCGTATCCTATCTTATATCTTAGAAGAATAATTCTGAGATGTTATGATCATTCTTCTTCTACCCAGACTCAGAGTATAACACAAACTGAGATAGAACGAAGCGCAAGAATAAAGAATGCAATAGAGGAAGCTTGTGACATCTTAAATGTGACCAAGAGCCAGATTGGTCCTGATTTCAAGTCGAAGCTGGATGCAAAGGAAGCGATAATCAATTTCATCGGACGTAAATTTGGAGCCACTTCAGGTCACAAAGAACCACATTCTACGGACAAGTGCTCCGCACAACAGGCTGTTCCATCACAATCCAGAGTCTTTCAAGATAAATTATCTGACAAGCCATCAATGAGCCTACAGATTTCTCATTCATCCGAACAAACTCCTAATCAGAACAAGACGAATCCACCGGTGGATTCAGTGAAGCCGGAACAAGAGAGCCCGGAGAAATTGATGCATCAAGTGGCTTTTGAATACAGCAGCAGCCCACAGAAGCATGATACTCCACTATCTGCAGTCACTTCTGATCAACCAACTCCTGCAATCCAGCGCTTGGTTAAAGCGGTTGGTTCCAAAAACACACATTGTGCTTGCTCTTTTTTTTTCAATTCACAGAAATTTCTTACGGATGGTGCCAAGTGATATAATAATTATGATGAAATTTTCAGGTGTCATCCATGTCAAGAGAATCATTAAGAGAATCTGTTGGTGATATGAGAGATATAATCAGTTTGTCTGATATAATGTCGGCACCTTACAAGAGACCAAGGTATGTAGTAGATCTTAGTGCAGATTCACAAGCAAGATACTCAAAATTTGGTTATTCTCTAGAAAGAGACAGAAAGATTAGACGCTGCTATGAAGCAATGCCATTATATACTGCTTCATTATATGCAAATAAGTCTGAATCATTAAATCCATTGACTGATGCCCTTGAATCTGACTTTAACTCATTCAGAACTCAAGGCAAAAGGCCCACAGATGAGGTAATTAATGCATCTACTTTCTGGTGTTTTTAGTCTTCTTAGTACAATCTACCCTCATTTTTATAAGAAATAATTATCCACGTTACGTAAAATGAACTAACAGTTAAAATTAATTAAAAATAATAAACGTGTAAAATATATAATCTTTTCTAAATATATTTTTATTTATGAAGATGATGAGTATGAGAAAGAATTGGTGGAGAATAAAATATGAGAGAGGTATACAATTGATTAAGGAAACTCCAACTATTGGGAAGAATGTTTTAGTTTATTCTACTTAATTCAGAATATGCAATGTCCGCAGGAAAAACATGCTCTTCTGGAAGAAATAAATGAGGTGAAGAAGTTATTGTTGGACACTGAGGTAGTTATAAGTGAAGTAGACATCATTCCAAGTGTGGCTACTGGAGCTGCTGAACAAGGTGATGGATTAATTGTGGAGTTTTATTTCACAGGGGATACTGTGAGTTTGGACCCTACGTCCAACCTTGTTTCCGATCTAATGGTAAGTTTTTATTTTCTAGTATAAATTATTATCCGGTTCTTAATATAAGAGTTAAATAAATGTTTTTTGGGAGATTATAAAAGCTAAATAAATTATTTAAGGGTTAAAGTGCAAATTGACCTTATAAGTTTTTTGTCAAAAGCAATGTTACATTGGAAGTTTCAAAATAGAGCAATATTATCCCATTTGATTGAAAAACTATCGTTGACCATTTAAAATTAATATTGAAAATAAACTTTTTAATGATGAGGGGTGATACTGCTCCATTTTGAAACTTATTTGATAACAATGCTCCTAAAAAAACTAGTGGTGCAACATAACTCCAGACGAAAAAATTTTGAGGAAAATTTACACCTTGACCCATTGCCTAATTATAATATATTGTGAAATACTTATGTCCATCATTAGTTTATATCTCAATTTATAACTTGAACAAATTACTTTGGAGAAAACGATAAATATATAAGTTAAGTAGCTTCCTTAATTTTTCTAAAAAAAATCAACTAACTCTTATATTAAGCAACCAATGTATTACTTTTTTGCCCCCAAATATTTTTGTCATCTACTTTTGACTTCCAATCTTTGCTCATGCAGTCAGTAACCAAACCGCTTCGGTTGCTTGTTCCTACAAGTTATCCAATTAGCTCTCCAATTCTTTTAGATGAAATGCCATCTGAATCCAGGTTTGACATTCATGCTCCATTTGGATAAAAAGAAAAGTGGAAAGGAAAGAAAATGAAATGAGAGAAAATAGAAATAAAATAATATTGAAAATAAAATATTATCACCCATCTTGCTTAGAGGAATATCTGAATGAGAGAAAATAAAGAAAATGGCTAGATAGTTGAATTATTAAAATATCCTTAAATAATTTTTTTTAAAAAAAAGTTGTATAACTAAAGTATCTTTAAAATACATCTAAGTTTAAAATATAATTAAATATGATGATGAAAAAATTATATTAATATTAATATCATTGAATAATTTAAAATTAAATTATTTATTGAAGATATATTTTCATGTTATTATATTTTAAAACAAAAAAATTTAGATCAAAATATCATATTTTTTAAGTTTGTGAGATTTTACTAAGTAATTAAAAATATTAAATTGGATATTAGAATACATCTTAAAACTTATCCTTTTTAAAAAAGAAAGTCATAATCAAAATTTTAAAAAATGTTATATGTCAAAATTAATGGTTTAAAATGAAAAAAAAGTAATAAAGAGTATATGATAGATAAGGAAAAGAGTTTTCTCTATGGAGAGAAAATGGAATGAGACACACACTCTATTTTATTTCCAACTTTTCCTTCATTCAACTTTTTCTCTCCCATCCAAACATAGAAAAACCCATTTCTCCGCCTATTTTCTCTCCAGGTTATCTTCCCTTTCTTATTTTTTCTTCATCCAAGCAGGGGTCAGGCTTTGTTACTACCATTTATTACTTATTTACTAATTTTTATTTGTGTGATAGGTGTTCTTTACCTCTTACATTTCACCTTAGTAGCTTGGTAGTGATTAGTCAATGAACTTGAATAACTCATTTACACAGGGCATTCTCTCGGAAGGAATTGGATTTGGTGCATTTTTTTTGTGCATCTCTTATTTTATTAATAAAGAGTAAATCTAGAAAGAAAGAAAAAACAAAATAAAGAGTTCAATTTAGAAGATAGGAAAAGATATGTATGACGCTATAATAATAAAATAAATCATATGCCAAGTTGAAGGATTATTATTTAGATTTAAAGTGAAATTTTTTTCTGAAAGTTTCCACGCTCAGAAGTAATATTACTTTGAAAGTTATAAAATGGAGTAATGTTATTTGTCATTATTGTAAAATTGTTAATAGTTAATATTAATTTTTTAATATTGCTTTTAACAAAATATCCACAACAACATTGTGTTCTCTTCCCTTTGAGTCTTTCATTTGAACTTCCTTGTATCTTAAGCTTCCTCTTCATCTGTTATTGTTTTGGTTTGGACAGAGCCGAGTCTGATGATCTGTCGACGAAAGCGAAAGTGAAGCTCCAAGTTTCTCTTCAAAGTCTGCCACATCCATTGTCGATTGAGGACATAGCGATGTCATGGGAAATGTGTGTCAGAGAAGCAATCTGTGATTATGCACATAAGCTTGGCGGTGGAACCTTTAGCTCCAAATATGGACGGTGGGAGAAATGTTGAATCAACTTCAACTTGAAAACATGCTCTTATTAGTCTCTCACCAACAAAGTAAAGGATTTAATCTTTCACATAGTGATGATACAAGAAGGTGTAAGCAAGTTATAGCATAGTGCAGCAAATGGACTTGGCTGTATTGCCTTTCAGATTTTCTGTATTGTTTATATACTGAATAGGTTTGTGTTGTGCTGTTATTTTCACTTTTGGATTTTCAAAGGTACAACAGAAGAAGCAAATATTCAATATTAATGCCCCATGAAATTTGAATCTATATCACCAGAGAAAGGGGCAGTCTTTTTCTGTTCTTACTACAATAAATGCACTCAAATCTTGATCTGATAAATAAATTTATTTTAGTTTTTTCCTGTTTGCTCTGCATCTGTGGATGTTATTTTTATATGTATTTTCTCTCCCGGCAGAGATCATCTGTATTTTTTAGACTGTTAATTTATTTTCTTCATAATGTTTTTTATCCTAGAATTTAAATTAAAAAAAATCTAGCTTATTTTTGTGTTAAGGGAAAACTATATCTTGTACAATGCAGGGGAAAGGTACTAAGTTATGGAGTAATTTAATATTGTAAATTATTTTTTCCCAAAGACCATATCCGATAATTTTCTTATATTTAGATTTTTATTTGTTGAAAAACATAGAAAAGATGGAAGGAAAATAAAATGAGAAAGGGTAGAGAGATCTATTTAGAATTAAATTGTAAATAGAATGGCTCTTTATAAATTTTGTGTAAAACCTCATAAAATTGTATTCTTTCTTTTGCTCTTTTTTTGGTAAATAAAATTGTATTCTTTCATTGATTGAACAAATTTATATCATTTGGAAACAATAAAGTGTGTGATCCCAATTATGCCCGACAGAGGTAATTTATATAATTTGCTAACCAACTTGGAATAACATTAGGATCCCAGAACTTCACTTGCGTACACCGCAAGAAACATAAACAGGATTACAGAAATAAAGCATTGATCTTAGCATAAAGAAGAGTAAAAGAAAATAACAGAAAGAACACAGAGAATGGGTCACAGAACAGAGGAAGAAGGATTCACAGAGTGAGATCTTCATGATTCTTTCTCACACTACCTATCTCATCATGCAACTGTGTGTACTATTCATCATTGGTCCTTAGTTTCCATGACTTCTTTAGCTCACGTGTGCTTCGCCGTGCTCTATTTTGCACATGATTGTCCATTGTGTCATCTTCATTGTCTATTTCGATCGTTCTATTTTGCTCATTGCCTATTTCACTCGTTTTGTTTTGCTCATTTTCCCCATGCTTGTCCATTTTGTCATCTCCATAAACTATTTTGCTTGTTCCACATTGCTCATTTCCTACATGCTCTTCCATCGTATCATCTCCATCGGCCATTTCGCTCATTCTGTTTTGCTCATTTTCCACATGCTTGTCCATCATGTCATCTCTATTGGTTGCTTCCATGTTGTCAGCCTTGTTCATAACAGAATGTTAAGCAAAATATATGTACAAGGCAGACACTCAAAAGTACTAAGTAAAACATCAATATTAATAGGCATGCTCAATAATAGCACCATTATAAAACTAACATTCCAAATGCTAACAACAAATTAGAGTACAATATGTTCTAAAATTTCAGATATCAATCATCTTGAAATTGGTTAAAAAGATGGGGAAAACATGAACAAACCTTCTTAACGGGACCATGAGGGTTCATGACTTCATAAAGCTTGCGCATAAGCATTTCTTCTTCCACCTGCATAAGAAGACCTCCAGCAGTCAAGGATGCTAGTTTATGGTTGAGTTTATGTAGTGTGTTTAAAACAGACCATGACAAAACAGTTCCAATACACTAAATTTAACAGGGTTCTGTAACAAATTTACTGTCAGAAAACAGTATCACATGTCACTATTAAAATATAGTAGTTCATGTTCTTTTGTCTCTCACAAGTTGCAATTATATCCTATAGCCTTTATCATCCTTACAAAGAGATAAACAAAGACAATCGCAAACCACATTCCTAGTCTAATCTAACTTCACAAAGCCCTCAAATTGATAAATACAAAACCTATTTAATTGGAAAATAAAAAGTACCACGGCTTTCACAAGTCTAATCTGAATAAATAGAGATCATGCTTCAACAAAATTGAGAAAGCTTTCCCCCCTCCTTTGATAGTAAAGCTATATTGAAAATATTGTGAAATTAGAAGCCCTACTCAACAGGAGAAATAAAAGAAAGATGAAAAAAACCTGAAGTTTTTGCAGCTCGTTGAACATTAACTTGTAGGAGTCCATAAGGAATTCGTTCTGCTTATCCAAATGCCTGTCAATGACATGATCGAAATCGCTTGATTAGAAAAGGGGTGTTTTTTTTTTTTTGGGGGGGGGGGGGGGGGCG
>QFDD01010744.1:0-10540 GCA_006871305.1 Vachellia collinsii
TGCTGCTTCCATCTGCTCAAAAACTTCAATTGCTCTATCACCAAGACCATGATTTCCAAATGCTGCAATCATAGTATTCCATGAGATGAGGTTATGACAGGACATGTTATTGAATACTTTGTGAGCATAGTCAATGGAACCGCTTTTAGCATACATGCTCACTAGGGCATTACTAACTCCTATATCCTGATATTCTCTTGCTCTAATTAGATATACATGAATTTGCTTTCCTAGCAGAATAGAAGCATTGGAAGCACAGGCTGCAAGGATACTGGCAAATGTGAAGTCATCTGGCCTTGTCCTGCATTCTTTCCTCATCATATCTCTGAAAAACTTTAAACATTTAGTTTGATCTGATGAATGAGAAAAGGCAGAAATTAGAGTATTCCAGGAGATGACATCTCTGCCTTTGATCAATCTAAAAGCCTTCTCCACTTCAACAAAATTAGACCTCGCATACATTGCCATTATCAAATTGCCAACAAGTGGGGTAGAGTCCAATTGAAGTTTAATTGTTTGGCAATGCAATGACATCCCTGTTCTTAAATCATTTGACTCCGTGCAAAACCCTAACAGTCCCATATATGTAAAAGAATCAGGAACAAGACCCTGTTTATGCATATATCTGAACACCTCAAACCCCCTTTCAGGGTCATGGTTCTCAATATACCCAGTGATCAGAGCGTTAAAAGAAACGTAATTTGGATTCCCCAACTTGTTATGAACCGACAGAGCATTTTTACACTGGCCGCATTTCATATACATAGAGATAAGAGAATTGGAAACAAAGGAGATGCATTCATAACCAGACTTAATTGTTTGAGAATGAATCTGCGGTCCCAGTTCAAGTGCCGCAAGACTCGCACAAGCACTTATAGCACTGGCAAAAACATATTCATTTCGGGGAAGTTGCATTTTCGAAAACAGATCTAGTGCTAACCGGTGGTCCCCCTGTTGGTTGTATCCGGATATGATAGCCGACCATGACACAAGATTGCGTTCAGGCATTTTATCAAACATTTTGCGTGCAAGGGACATGTAGCCGCACTTGGCATACATATTGAGAACATGGTTGGAGATAAAAACATTAGATTCCACGCCTGTCTTCAGAACAACAGCGTGAAGGCAAATACCTTGCCAAAAATCCTTTGTTTTGGAGCAGTGATGCAGGACTGATGCAATTGCTTCTGGTATCATTGGAGTCTAGAGACATCAAGGAGCATAATGCATATAAAATACAGGAAGCTTTGACAGTATATGGAAGACAAGTTTGAATTGAAGCTTGTCGACGAAATAAAATTGAAGCTTTTCTTCTCAGAAGTAGTTTCATCTTCAATCACGCTTTGACGTTACTGGTAACTCACGAACTCAATGAAATGCGAGGAATGGTGATGAACTTTGTCATAAGTTGCGAAGAAAATTATTAGCGCGTCCATCGCAGTGAAACGTCGTGGATTGGCAACCAACATAAGTCTAATGTAAGGAGTTCGGATTGTTCTATAAGAAGAAAGAAGTCATATTTACTTAGCCTTTATAATTATACCTCAGAATTGCCGCAGAAAGTTAGACGTGAATGCATGAAGGCGGGAGTCGAGGTCACATGCAATTGCAAATGATATAACTCCGCATTTATTTATATTTATAATTTTACATATTTTATTTTAAAAATTATAAGAGATAAAGTCTTTAAAAAGTTGCTTAATACGAATTGGAAATTAAGATCATCCACGTTGTTAATCTCACTGATTGCATTTGATTTTTTTTTTCCTAAAAAATTATGGATCATCTCAGAGGAGTTGCTAATTCATGATGCAATGCAGATGATCACACATGAATATTGTGAAACTAAAAAGTAAATTATTTAAATAAATTAATCTCGTATGCACGCTTCTTAACATTTCACTTATAAGTGGATTTTTTTTTTTGATCTGAACTTATAAGTGGATTTTGAAGTAATGTTTTAATAATCTGTTTTCATTCCCATGGAAATTGACTAACTAGAAAGAGTTTTAATACCAAAGTACTATCTAGCATTTTTCCCGTCTTAGAAAAATGTAGAAGAGATTCTGTTTGGCCAGAAAAATGTAAAAAGAAAAATATTTTGAAAATTGCTCACTTCCAATTTATTAAATGGTTCTGGAACCAACTCCAGAGTCCATCCGACGCAGTGGTGGAGGCGGGAGAAGAAAACGTGGTTTTCCCGGTTACATAAAATGCTGACCTCTTCATTATAGGCTACTTAATGCTTGTCTCGAACTGAAAGATTTCATTTTTGGACGAAATTTATCGCTCTGATTTTCCTTTGTTACATTTACGGTCCATCGGAAGCAAAAAACAGTGCTTCCGATGGAAGATATTGGGAAAATGATTGAAGAGTTTGGCCTAGGAGAGTCAGAAGAGGACCAGCCAGGTGAAGCACTTAGAAACAATGCCTTCCTACAGTTAAAATCTTACTGTTTAGAGCTTCTGGAGCTTGTGCGGAACCCCACCATAAAGCATGCCCCTGTAATTCCTGCTCTTCGTCAATTTCTTCAGAATTCTTCATCCAGTACTTTACAGCCCTTCTTCGAGTATGGCCACTTATATACAAATCTCACATATTCATGCATCATCCGCCTCAAGTGCTATTTATTTAAAGCAAATTTCTTCTTCTCTACACTAGCTTAGTTTTCAATGCTATGACGTGGTACCAATTTACAGAGATTTATATGATGTATAAAAAAAAGGATGAAATGACCATGTAAAGATCGGTGCTTTTTTCGATTTCATTGTCTACTAAATCCACGATTGATGTTTTTTTTTAACGTACGCCGCTAAATTTTGATGGTGATCGTACTTTTGGCTTTGGGCAGTGAAAGGAAATCCTTTAACTTCTTTAAGGGAGAAACAATTCATTGATGAGACTAGAAAGCAATACATAAACACAGGACAAGTAATCCTCCCAGGGCATGATGAGAGAAAGAACTGGAAAATTTACACGATACTTGGCTTAAAAGGGCTCTCCAATCTCTTTACTTTGCAACTCCACAAGGGACAAGCGTTTTGACCCAATTTTAACTCTTCTATCTGGGCATTGTCCCATTCTCTGAAATGTTTTGGCCAGGAAAATAAAAATGATACATTGGGAGAGCTACCCACTTTGACCTGATAACGTTCAAAACCAATATGTAGACATATTTTATTTGGGTATGAAGCAAAAGATAAGTATGTTGATTCTGAGCTTGTCAAGCCTTTATGGGAATACAGTTGAAAAGAACATGTGTCAGTTTTTTCCAAACTCCTCTCTGCTGTTGTAGCATGCCGTTATTCTTTTTGTATGATTGTTTGATGCTTACTTTAGCCTACTTTTTTTCCAGTTACACCTTGTTCCCATTACTTTTGCTCCTGGATGCTGCAACTGAATGCAGATCTATGCCAAAAGTAGATTCTGAAGAAAAGTTTACAATGTCAGATGTCCCAAAACCACCTAATCGAGTGAGTGATAGTGTGGCAGAAGGTGTAGTTAATTGTTTAGAGGAACTTCTGAGGAAGTGTCATTTTAAATCCGTGGATCAGGTGGGCTTTTTTTCCTTCACGTTTGTAATAACTGCAATAGTCTTTTGTTAAATGCTAGGAATAGTTTTCTTTTGGGTTCCTCCTTGCTGCATGGTGTTTTGTTTGTGAAAATACACTACAGAGGCTGTATTGAAAACTTGAGATTCTAATTAAATTGAGCTGGATGTTTATTTACACTAGTGGAATATAGTAGATGTTACTGAACTGTGATGAGATTCCTCAACAGATGGTTGTACTGCTAAAGAAATTAACATATGGGGCATTGCTTTCACCATCTGAGGCTTCAGAGGAGTTTCGGGAAGGAATTATCTTGTGTTTCAGGGTGCTGCTTCTGAGTTTACATTCCTGTTCTAATTTGTCTTGCTCATGTAAACAAATTCCTGGTTTGCCTGCACTTTTAGAGGACACAGATGATACGCCTCTTTGGAAATCTTTCAAATCTACCACAGAATCAGAAGTCTGTTTACTTGCTTTTCTTCGTTCTCAGGCTGCATCAGCTGCTGTTGGGCATTGGCTGTCTCTTCTTCTTAAAGTATGTTTAGTCCTTTGTTGTTGAGTATTCCCATGGAAATTCCGGTGGGAGTTCATTTTAAAACAATGGAATTTCCCACCTTGTATCCTAAATTTCATTTAATAACAAAATTACCAAAATCTGGTGCTACTATTGAAGCATGTTCTCCATATTGCAAGACAAGTTTTAGGAATAAAAGTAGAAAAGAATTCTTGAGAGGAACATATATAAGAACACGCCTTTTCTTCTGTCGTCAAACTGTGGTTAAATCATACCTTGGAAGTTTATAATACCTGGTTTTATTAAAAAGGCTGCAGATACAGAGGCTACAAGAGGACATCAAGGCTCTGCAAGACTGATAATTGAAGCCTTCAGAACTCTGCGCTTGCTGGTTGCTAAGGTAGTGATGTAGTGTATTGAACAGGTTCTTTGAACGTCTTGTAAGGTTTTGTGGAAAGTTTCTCTTCTGCAGGCATTTGGTGCACTTTATTAGATTATACAGGCTATCAGATTAGACAAATATCATTTTATCAGTTGGGGGTGTCGTTCTTTCAGCTGAGAAACTGGAGAGCTCAGTTGAGCTATTTTTTAACCCCTTTTCTGAGACATTTTCTCCTTCTTGTGACTGTTTCTGTAATTTCCTCTCGATCGCAGATATTCTTCCATTATAATGGAATCTGGCTGATTTTTTGCAGGTTGGTGCTGCAGATGCATTGGCGTTCTTTTTACCTGGTGTTGTTAGTCAATTTGCCAAAGTTTTGCACAGTGCAAAAACAATGATGAGTGGTGCAGCTGGAAGTGCAGAGGCTATTGATCAAGCAATCAGAGGGCTGACTGAGTATCTTATGATAGTCCTTGGGGATGAAGCTAATGCGCCTGTCCTGAGTATTGAAGCTTCATCTACCTTTGGTTCTGATGATTGTGAATCCACTATGTCTCTTTTGGAGGAGCTCCGTCGCTTGCCTGTTAAAGCTCAACTTCAAAATGAATTGGTTGAAGATACAAGGGGTGGGTTTGGGAAAATCGCTTGTTCAAAAACTGAACTGCAAGAAGTGGTGAGTGCTGATTGGAGCAAAGGGATTGGATCTTTGCATGTCAATCGAACAAAAGATTGGTTGGAGAAAACATCGGCACATTTGAAGAAGCTGTTGGGCGTAACATTTCCACATGTATGCTCTTATTATTTTACGAAACTTATTTGCTTGGCCTTGTTATAGTCTTCCATTTGTTTTATACTCATACATACATTTGTATATTTGTGTGTCTGTCTGTATACATTGCTTTAATGTTTTATGACTGAATTCTGAATTTCAGATCTGTATTCACCCTTCACGAAAGGTGAGAAAGGGACTTGTTAATGCTGTACAAGGACTTCTATTGAACTGTCACTACACTTTGGGAGAGAGTAGACTGATGCTTTTGGTGAGCTCTGAACTGGTTAAATGGAAATTAATTCTGATATGTTTTTTGTCCTCAACATGTTTTCTTGATTGACATTCAAAGGGTATTTGTCCTCATTTGGTCTCCTTCTCTCTGGTTTTTTTCTTTTTAATCGTCATATCACTAATCATGCAGGAGTGCTTATGTGCTTTGGCTGTTGATGAGTCTGATGATGTATCTTCTACTGCACAAGAGTTTCTTGAATATTTATTCTCTCTGAACTGGAAGTCTCTTCTAGAACAGGATGCCTCTGAAATATTTATCAGGTAAATTTTTATGGATGCAAATTACTTACTCTTGATGGTTTTCCCTTTTCTCTTCCTGATACCTCTTTTACAATTAGGCATGTTGAAAAGCTTCCCAAAACGGTGCTTGGCAATGAGGAGTCCCATGCAGTGTTGAATGCCCAACAGTTATTAGTGACAATTTATTACTCTGGCCCTCGTCTAATTATTGATCAACTTCAGTCTCCTGTATGTGCTCCCATTGTAATTTTTCTCATGTTCTTTTACACATTTCTGTTTTTTGGATTTGTATTTGTTGGATGCCGATAATGCATTATGATGCAAAATTGGAGTATCTTGCAATTTCAGCATGAGAGAAAAATGATGTCAACGGCCTGTTATCTGTTATGTATTATATGGAAACAGTATATTTGGGATTGCTGTAAATTTTCTGCTTTGGGAATACTCTCTTCTGTGATGATTGATTCTGGAAAAAGTTAGCTTGCAGTAATTATTTTAACGTTTGGTTTTGCCATTGAATTATTGCTTGATCAAATATGCTTTCTGTATATAAGTATTACATATGATATTCAAGTATTTCTTGTTCCTCTTTCTTGTTGTTTGACATTTATCCTTTTTCATGAAACTGATTAGGTGGGAGCTTCTAGATTCCTGGATGTATTTGCCTCATGTCTAAGTCATAGGTCAGAGTTTTATGGTTCACTTGACAAAATCATTTCAAGATCATCAACATTGGGTTACCTACCCTCTGTTGATGAGTTGAAATCTGGTGTTAACTTCTTATGTCATGGTCTTCCTATTATGAACGCTGGTTTGTCGGAAGCTCCAAAGTACAGCCTTATTGAGGAAAATAATAGACAAAAACCTATAAAGGCAGAGGGCTATGAGCTTCCTCGTATGCCTCCTTGGTTTGGTAATGTGGGTAGCGTTAAACTGTACCAGCCTCTTGCTGGGATTCTCAGACTTGTTGGATTATCTTTAGTGGCAGGTGATTTCTAGTTCAGTGTTTTTTTAGTGGTTCTCAGACTGTATATCCATAACTAGTACTCACACTTGTTACCTTTGTCTGTTATCACTAGATAGTAGAAGTGAAGGGCTTCTGTCATATGTAACTGAAACTTTACTTGGTTACATCCGTAAATTGGTTTCTGAACTCCGTTTGAAAGATTACAATAAAGAAAGTTGGCGATCTTGGTATGAGAGAACTGGTTCAGGACAGTTATTGCGGAAAGCGAGCACAGCTGCATGTATGATCAATGAGATAATATTTGGTCTATCTGATCAAGCTATTAATGATTTTGCTAGAATGTTTCATATATCTGCTACAAAAAGGGAAGACTTTCAAGTTCAGTCTTGCAAACTTGGTTTTGCACTTCATGAATCTGTTTGGAAGATGCCACAAGATGAACGTGTAAGAAGTCTTTTAGTGGATTGCATTGGCGGGATCTTGCATGACTATTTATCTGCTGAGGTTTGGAGTGTTCCAGTCAACTACAGATCTGTGGGCATGCATCTTAATGTGGAAGATGAAGAACTTAGCCCATACTTTTTCCAGGACACTGCGATGCTACATGAGGAAAGACATTTTTTTTTTGACTGGCTGTTTATTCTCTGTAATTTGTGGTCCTTTTCTTGTATGATCACCTGTACTGAATAAGATATTAATAACTTCATTCATTTGGAACAGGTTATTATTGATGGACTAGGAATCTTCAATCTATGTCTTGGAAGAGATTTTGCTTCAAGTGGGTTTCTTCATTCATCTCTTTATTTGTTGCTTGAGAATCTCAGTTCTCCAAGTTTCGAAGTTAGAAATGCTGCAGACTGTGTCTTGCATATACTTTCCACCACATACGGCTATTCAACAGTTAGTTTCTCTGTTTTAAACTTGGACATGTTCCCCCCATATTTTCCTTGCATGACTTCTATCATGCATGCTTTCGTGTAGGTTGGACAGCTAGTTCTGGAAAATGCAGACTATGTCATTGATTCTATTTGCCGGCAGTTGCGTCATTTGGATCTTAACCATCATGTGCCGAATGTGCTCGCTTCTATACTTTCCTACATTGGAGTGGCTTCTAAGATATTGCCTCTTCTAGAGGAACCGGTATTGCCATATCCTTGATTCTGAATGTTGTTTTCAAGGAATTATTTAATTTTCTAGAATGATATGATAATTTTTTTTGTCGTTCCAATTATGTAATGTTTCCAATCCTATGCTTATTTTTTGTTCAAATACCCAAGGATAGGCAGGTTTTCCCAACAATGCTCACATTCATTGAGCATTGTCTGACTACAGTGGTATTTATTTTGACAATTTTTTCAAGTTGTGTGGCTTCATATTATGATTTATGTCTTTGTTTTCTTCCTTCTGTTAAGGTGCATGGTAAAGAATTATCTTTAACATTCCTGGAGTTTTTGAGTTGTGATCTTGTGGTCAAATGATGTTCAATCAAACAGATGCGCTCTGTGTCAATGGAGCTAGAGATACTTGGTAGGCATCAGCATCCTGATTTAACCATTCCCTTCTTGAAGGTCTGTTAATATCTCATTTGTTTCATTCTTCCCCCTCACTTTCCATCTAATTGTGCATATGTGTACAGTCAATGGTAATACAGCCAAAGGTCTTTAAATTTGTTGATTTCAGGCAGTAGCTGAAATTGCCAAGGCTTCAAGGCAGGAAGCTTGCTCGTTGACCCCTCAAGCAGAGTCATTTGCCGTACATGTCAGGTCCATAATTTCAAGTGCAAAAGAACAAACAGAAGGTCCAAAATTGTCATTCACTCATGACATTGTTGTTTTTAAAGTTCTTTAAGATAATTGATTTTGAATCTTGGATTTTCTTAACTTGAATAAAAATGCATCCAGATCTTACATTTAGGTTATTATAGAGTTGTGACAGAAGATGTGCTGATGCTTTTTCCAACCATCTTTGGCTTGATTTACGTGCAAAGATATCTCATGGGCTTGAAATGTTATTCATTTTATGTAGAATCTAATAACTAATAGAAAAAGAAAAAAAAGGAAACATTTGGAGTTTGGGGCATTACAAGGGGTATTAGAGGTCCCTGCCTCATAATACTAAAGCACATAAAGACTTGTTCCTTCTCCATCAACCAGCAGCAGACTATATACCATCTTTCTTTTTTGGAAATGAAGGTTTTTCAATTAATGGAATTGTTATACTTTTAGACGTGTGGGAGGCCATTTTATTCAAGTTGAATGATTCCAGAAGATATAGAAGAACAGTTGGTTCTATTGCCAATTCATGTATCACTACAACAACGCCACTTATAGCTTCATTGAAGCAGGAGACATGCTTGGCTGCCCTCGACATAATTGAGGTATTTCGTGGTGGAAATTCGTTTACTTGTCCTCCAGTCATATAACAACTGATATAAGGACGTATGAATCATATACCACTTTCCAGGTATCAGGAGCGTTGGTTAGACATCGAACCAATTTTGGACATTGAGGCAGTGATTTTTTTTTTTTTAATATATTGGCAACTGAATGTTTGTCTGCTTTATTTGGCGTATTAAGTCTTTCTTATCTGTGGAAATGATGAAAAATCAGTTGCATGATTCAATTATCTTTTCTGGTTAAAGGGTGGCATGTTGGCATTGGCAAAAGTGGGAGAAGCATATAAACATGAACGAGAAATAAAAGAATTAGTGGATGAAGTCCTGCAGTCACAATCATTGTATCAGTTGAAGGATACTTTAGACGATGCTGAAGAAGGGACTGATGAGAACAGGTTGCTTCCTGCAATGAACAAAATATGGCCATTCTTGGTTGCTTGTATTCGGAACAAGAACCCTGTGGTGAGCGATCCTTATTTCATGCTCATTTACTTCTGCAAAGGGGGATTTTGAATCTAACTTCCATGTTTTAATGAAAATGATGACTTGATTCTCTCTCTCTCTCTCTCTCTCACACACACACACACAAAATCTGGCACTTCTTGCATGTAATTCCCCTCCTCATCACAAAACTTCCTTGACGTATGCTTTTGACCAAATTATATGGTATGGATTGCTCATTATTATTCGTTGAATTTAACCCGTGGGCAGGCTATCCGGAGATGCTTGAATACTATCAGTAACTTGGTGCAAATCTGTGGTGGAGATTTCTTCACACGTCGCTTCCACACTGACGGGTCACACTTCTGGAAACTTCTAAGCATATCCCCATTTCACAAAAAGGCTAGGGTCAGAGATGAGAAGGTCCACTTACAAGTCCCTTACAGAAGCAGTTCCGTAGCCTCAGAGGATTCAGTGGCTGAGGGTTCCAATCTCAAAGTTCAGATCGCAGTACTCAATATGATCGCTGATTTATGCCTTGATAAAAGGAGTGCCTCATCATTAGATAATGTTGTGAAGAAGGTAAGTGGCCTGGTGGTAGGGATAGCATGTAGTGGGGTTGTTGGACTTCGTGATGCTTCTTCGAGGGCTCTTCTTGGACTTGCGTCTATTGATCCTGATCTTGTATGGCTTCTTTTAGCCGATGTCTACTTCACTATGAGGAAGACAGAAATGGTGGTGCCACCTGCTTCAGGTTTACCCCATATCTCTGAAATTCTTCCTCCTCCCTCGTCCCCTAAGGAGTATCTGTACGTGCAGTATGGTGGCCAGAGTTATGGCTTTGACTTGGACTTTGCCTCTGTGGAGGTTGTTTTCACGAAACTTTTTCCTCGTGGGTTAACCCAAACGTCAGATGTGTAGTCCACATCCGAATTCTTGCACACAAAAGTTACTGTTGATACTCTCCCTATTACATCTTGTTGATA
>QFDD01010745.1:0-10945 GCA_006871305.1 Vachellia collinsii
TGCTGTAATATTTCAATTGAAGCTTGGTTAAGATGTTTAATTGAAGTATTTTGAGGTTTGAATCTGATGGTATCCAAGGTTCACCTCTAGGCTCAATTCATTGAACTCTTATCTTTAGTGGAGCTAAGAAGGCCAAATCTCAACTCAAGGGGACTACATTTTATTATCATGCATTTAATCCAAGATTAACTTTGAATTGCTCACTGTTTGAAATCAATTGCAATCTGTCCATTTTCATTGTTAAGAAAAAGAAAACCCTAAAAAGAATAGTTAGATTTAAATTCAGTTGTTTCATTGTTTTTCCAATCAGGTTTTCTACGAGGTTTCCTTTTTAACTTTGATTGCAACTTTAATCTGTTTAAAAGCTTGAATTAAACTCCTCACAAGAAACGACCTAGGTGTGCAACATTACACTACATTTTTTTTATCACCTAGTATTTTGAAAGCCTATACGACTAAGGGCGATTTCACATGTCCCATTACACAACCCTAAGGACTGATCAATATTCCGAAGCAACATGATTGGATCCCCAACCTTCAACTTTAACTTGTGAGAAGGTAAGCCTGAGCTAGTGATTGTCTTAAGGAACTCAGTTGTATAGGGATTATCAAAAGTATCAGAATCATCAGTTGTCTTGAGTACTAACTCATAACTTAGGTACTCATATGTATCCCCTGGTAGTAAGGACAAAATATATTTATTAAATTCATTGACCAAATCAATTGTTGGTGACAGTTTGCTCTGTTATTGAAGAACTCATTGGAGGAAAGATTGTCTAAGAGGTCACCATATGTTGCATGAACAATCATTTCCAGAGGGTTCTTAGATATAGGCTGAACCAATTCATTTGGGATTTCAATTTCAAATGAACCATCAATGCAATGTCCCACATTTCCATTCCCCACGTCTAATATCCACTTTGAAAACCATTCCAGTTTGTCTTCTTCGTGTAGTCTGAAGATGTTAACCTCATGTTTGTTGTTAGATGGAAAATGTTGCAATACTCCCATGGAAAGGAAGAACTAATGCATGAATTTACGATAGCCGCTCTTGTTCCTTTAGGGATAACAGGAAGTATTTGTCGAAAGTCATCACCCATAATAATGCATTTCCCACCAAATGGTAACCCACAATGCATGACATCTTGGAGTGTATGCTCAAATGCTTCAATGCAATAGGGTTGTACTATTGGAGCTTCATCCCATATAATCAACTTTGTAATTCTAATCAATTCAACAAGTGAAGCGTCTTGTTGAATAGAGCACATTGAAAATTTTGTTATTTCAATTGGGATTGCAAATCTTGAATGCACTATTCTACAAGATGACAATAAGGTTCTTGCAATTCCACTTGATGCAACGGTAAGTACAATGTCTCCCTTAGCATGTTGCCAAACAATTCCACAAGAATGTTTTCCCTGTGCCACCATGTCCGTACACAAAGAAGAATGCACCACATGACCTTTTTCACTGTGGACATGATAGAGTCATAAATAAGCTTTTGTCCAACGTTCATGTTGTCAACCAAATGTATAGATTCAAGTTGTAAGGTAGCACGGTTGTAAGACATCTCCTGCACGATTAGATTGTTAGACACATCAATAACTAATGAATTCATTGTTAGTGAAAGTGACAAAAAATCTTTCAAAGATTTGTTATTTCTTCTCAAAAGCAAATCAATATCTTGCAAAGCAGCTTGTTGTTTATCATGGGCACTAATTATAAGGCCCGCATTGGTGATAGGGAAGTGTAATTAGGGCAATAGTTGGATGGTTATGATGTTAAGTGGGAAAAATAATGACTAAGGATTAACAAAGAAACCTGAATGTGAAGGATTATGTTGATGAATATAAACTAGGTCTTCTTATAGATGGCTAGAGCATTGCCACCACACATGAAGAGGACATTAAAGGTAAGAACATAAAAGCATGTTAACAAAAATTAGTGTTTATTTATATTATAAGATTGAAGTGCTTGGACCTTTTTAAAGTGCTTCCAAAGACCTCTAGCACAGTCATTTTTTTTTCCTATTTCCTTTGACATCCCACTTATTTTTTTGTCATAATAATGATTTTGATATTGTTATGTATGCGGTGAGTACACATAATATTTTAGATATTAAGGAGATCAATGCAGATTCAAAAAAAGATCCATCATGCTTTAGTTTAATTTCAATTTAATTAAAATGGTCACATCTCCTTAATTATTGGTGTCAGACTGATCCACTAAAATTTGTCCTTTATACTTAGCAACTATATTTTGTTTCCTTCAGTTATCCTTCGAAAAGCTCCTGCAATATATCTATGAGTTGTTTCTGGTGGCATTGAATAAGGCATTCAGTCACAATCTAAGGTACCAGTACCCAATCTCTCTTGTATAAATAGGCATATTGGTTAGAAACCAACCATAACATTAGAGAGTTTCCTTCATTCAGTAAACATCTGAGCTCAAAAAAGATGACCATATTTGAGATGTTCTCAGAGGATAGAATCACCTTCTTAACGGACCTATAGATGGATTGCAATGTGCACTCCCTTCATATTAGTTGTGGACCACTGGACATATATGGAGTGCCAGACTTTGTTCAATCAAGAATCTACATACACACATTAGAGGGAAGTAGCATTCGAGCGGGGATGCCTAGTTGGTATGACATTCGCTACATAGTTTTTAGATGGATTTATGGAGTCATAAGATCATATGGGTTGCGTTGAATGGAGTAGGAGTTAGTTGATGGCTTTGGGTGCTTAGACAAAAATGAATACCTCCATCTGTGTTGCGTCCATATGAACCATATTTGTAGGTGAAAATGCCTATCACTCTCCAACAACATTTGGTCATCGAGAACTTGTAGTCAAATTCATACATGAGGATTTCTCCGTCATAGTCAATAATTAGGCCACATGAAGTAGTTGCTTATTTCCTTGTCATTGATACAACTGAAAGTAACCATCTCCAAGGATCTTTCCTTGTAAATCCTTCGAGAGAGCAAAACATAGATGGTGAAGCTTTGCTACCTGGGACTAATGATATGGAAGATAGTCTTGGGTTAGGAACTAATGTGATCAATATAACATGGCGTCAGCATACATTTGGGGTACAGCTTGTTCGTGTTGGGAGTTTGTTAAAGAAACACTATATAAGAGGTTGATCTTTCTTATGTCTAAAACAATGCCTTGGTATCCCTTTTTGTAAGATGTACATTTTTTTTTGGAGCAACAGAAAAGTATTATGATTCAACTTTAAAAATTATCGAACTTATTTAATGCTCATGCTACTACTACAATATATCCCATAAATATTATCCAAGCTTAAATTTATTGCCATATAAAAGTACTCACTATTCACCAAGCTGTATATATAACTTCACTAACAATAATAATATTAAAACATAATTACAATAATCTGAGTGTAATGGACACCCTACTACGAAATATGTTTCCTCTGAAGTCCCACTTTGTTCAGTTATGATAATGATTTTGATGTTGTTATGTTTGCGGTAAGTATACATAATATTTTAGATATTAAGGAGATCGATGCAGATTCGATAAAAAGATCCATCATGCTTTAGTTTAATTTCAATTTAATTAAAATGGTCACATCTCCTTAACTATGTGTGTCAGACCCATCCACTAGAATTTCTTACCAATTGCTTGACTTCATGTAGCTTTTTAACACTAATATAAGCTCCATCTCTGTGAATCTCCTGAAGGATGTGATAGTGACTGAAGACGCGTATTTAGTATAACCACAAATATCTGTCATTTTAAAAGGGATAGCTAATGAATAAAGGGTTAAGTTTATAATCATTAAATTAATGGTAGTCACACTAAGGAAGTTTGATGAAGCATCTTGACTATGTTTATCGAATAAGCTATAAACATCTATAAGGTCCCTCGATATGTGAGATGGAGCTTTCAAATAAAGTTCATTGGTGGGATTGCAGCACTAGTCACATATAATTGAGAAGAGAGAATGAACTCGACATGGTGATGTGGGTGCACTTTCATTCCACCTTCAACAACCTTGAAACCATATATTCTATAGGTTAACCTCTGTGTCAAAAGAGGGAGAAATCTATCCATCACTTCTTAAGTTTTAAGTAATGCCATCAACCAGAATCCCTGTCATTAAAATGTAAAGTTAATATATAAAGAAACATGAAATATAAATGTTACAACAGGACTAACATTATAACATACATGCTCATCTCACAATAGCAAATCTACTGATGCCACAACCTTCATCATCTACGAGTTCTCACCAACTGCAATGACTCGCTCAATTATGATAATGTGTTCAGCTAACACCGTAAGTCCTTATAAGAAAAACCCCAAAGCGAAGTCCTGAGAATGTGGATATGCTCATGGTGTGACCTCCTTTTTCAGATCAAGGGAATGAGGGCAATACTAAATTGTATGATGTTGTGCTACTCTCAGTAACTCACAGATGGGGCAAGTATAATGGTGCATATAAATAGTAGTAGTGTGATGAAGACATAGGCATAAGTACAATTGTATGGCGGGAAAGTGGAGGGCAATTTTAAGGTAGGTCTTACTTGGACTTATACACATACAAATGTAGAGTCACGTGAAATAACGGAGCCCAAGGAAAAAGTGAGACCTCACTGTGTAGCTGAATTTTCCTTAGGAATAGTGAATTGTGTTTGAAGCCATGTGTGAACCGAAGATAAGAGAGATGGCTTGGTGGAATAGATTTTAATTGTTTAGTTGATTATAAACAAATTTAAATACAAATATTCCATCCAAATATTTACTCTCCACCAAACAAATTTTGAAAACCCCAATTCAATCTCAATCCTACACCCATTCCCAATCCCTATTCCAATCCCCGTTGATAGGAACAATGTCGTCATGGAAGTTTTTAAATGGAGTAATGTTACTTCTTATTATTAAAAATATTAGTAGTTGACATCAACTTTTTAATTGTTATAAACGTTCATTTTTTAATTGAATGTGACAACATTTCTATATTTTGAAACTTTCAGGACAATATTGTTTATAACAAAACTTCCGAGTAATATTGCTCCCGAGAGCAAACTTCAAGGACAAATTTGCACCTTAACTCTTGTTTTTTGTGGCCTTAGTCATGTCCTATTATTTGATTGATTTCACAAAATGGATCAACTTTTAGTATCCCTCCAATTCTAAACAAAGGAGTTAGGCATGGGTTTTTTTTAAAGTCTAAATATAAAACAACAATCCATTTTGTTTTTTAAATTTGTAATTCTTTTTTTAAAGGGTTAAGGTACATTTTCATTGTGGACGTTTTCTCGGAGGAGCGTATTCTCCCTTAAAGTTCTTGGTGGAGCAATTTCACCTTGAAAGTATAAAATCGTAACAATGTTGCCCTTATTTAATGGAGAGGCAAACTGACGTCTGCCACATATGATAAAATGCCGCTTCTTTGTCCAAATGGGGATAATGTTGCCCTGAAAGATATACATTTTCACCCTGAAAGCTTTCTTAAATGAGCAATTTAACCCAAGAAGTTTTCTTGGAGGAAGAGTAACATAGACACTTATATGGCATCTTATTCTACATAGCGAACATCTGTTTACCTCTTTGTTTGATCAGGACAACATTACTACGTTTTTATACTTCTAGGGCGAAATTGCTCTACCAAAAACTTCCAAAACGAATACATTTCTCTAAGAAAACTTCTGTGGAAAAAATGTAGCTTAACCCTTTTTAAAAGTATCCCTATTGATTACACATATTAAGAGGATTTTTATAACTGATACTTCCATGATAATATTTTAGTAAAGTAAACGTATATTTGTTACAAATAACGTAATTAATTTATTCAAAATTTACAAATTAAATATTTAGCTCTTATAGAGGTAGCATTGTTTTTTCCTCTGGTGGCCGTTTGTTCAATCTCCCAAGAATTAGAACAACCGTGTATGCTTGAGGCCTCTTGTCTAATAGTAATCCCAAAAGAAAAAAAGAACACCAAAATTTTTTTTTGAGAATAACAAAAATACTTTAAAAACTTAAATAGTTCAGAAGAATTCGTCGGCCACAAAATTGGCCTATGGGCCAAGGCCTAGACTACCAACAATAAAAGGAGGATACATTTCGATTCTAGAGGCCCTAAAAGCACTTGTATTGCATCATGGGCAAATTTATATTCCAACATTTAGTAGAAAAGGTTAATTCTTTATAGAGTAACGAATTAATATTTAAATTTCTATTGAAAAAAAAATATATTTAATGTTTGATAATATCACAAACTCCAATATAATGATACATTTACTTAGCAGGAAAACGGGTTAAGATATAAAAATATTCTTAAACTTTTATCAGGTTATAAAGTATCTATGGACTTTAAAATTAGATTGAAAATGAGGCAGCTGTTAAAATTATTTAATATTCCTTAGTTTTGTGGTGGGACCCATTATTTTCTTCTACAAAAATTAGTGGACTTTAGCTAATTTTTAAGGCTGTGTCATTTTGCTTCTATTTTAAATTTCATAGATATTTTTGCACTCGAGAAAAGTTTATAGTGTTAGACACACATTAGCTATTAAACTCAGATATTTTCACACCTTGACCCAACAAAATTGGAAAAATTAATCTCTTGATCACTATAACTTTCACACAGTTGTAATTCAGTCCCAATATTTTAACTTGTCTAACTCAACCCCTATTGTTTTGGTAAAGACTGTAATTCAATTTCTAAACTTTTACACATTGCAATTTAGTCTCTACAATTTTGACTATTATCTAGTTTAGTGCTTGAATTTTAGAAAATGAAATCATATATATAATAATGGTCATGTACTAAATTTTAAATTTTATATAATGATTAAGTTACACTAAGTTAAAGTGTGAGAACCATGTTATACTCAGTGCCAAAAGTTTAGAATCAAAAAGATTATTTTTCTCAAAAAGACGCATTGAATGTTGAGTCTCAAAGGAATATGTATTTACAAAAAATATAGATAAAGATCACATAAAAAAATATTAATTTATTGAGAACTAAATAATATATATTTAAACTATGATGACCATAGTAAAAAAATCAAATAATACTAACAATTTTTTCTTTAAATCAAGAGTGAAAAGAATCAACCATGAATTTTTTTTTCCCGAAAAATGATAAATGTGTTGTATCATTCATCATTTTTATACAATGTAGCTTGTTGGAAATTCTATATGAAAATATTTAATATTTCAAAATTAAAAATAATATCATATATATAATGTATAGATAAAAAGGAGATATTTCGTACCTTTCTTATTTAGGGCATGGTTGTCATTGTACTAGAAAATCAGTTTTCCATAAAGTTCAAAAAATCAGACCGGGTATTGAACCAGTCGAGGTAGTGGGGATCAAGGGTTAATAGGTTAGATTGGGGTTAAACCGGGGTCAGATCGGCCATATTAAAATAATGACATTTAGTTGATAATATTAAAATACAATACTTTTAATAATGTTTAATTTCAAAATATTCATCTTTATTAGTTAAAATCTCTTAGTTACTGTATTTAATAATAATTCATAATAAAAAATCATTAAAATTCATTTATCAACCATAAAACGCGAAAAATCAATTATAAAAAACACCATGTTTGTAGTAAAAAAAGGAAAGGAAGAAACATCATCCAGTTCTTTCATTTGTTACTAAATATTAATAAAAAGAGTAAATAAAAAAAGAGAAATTGCATTAATATTCCACACAAGAAAATTAATATAAAAAAGATCTCAAATGTTGCTACTGGTAAATCATTCACTTATCAGTGATGCTCTTTTACTTATTATTAACAACCTTTTGAGACATTTCTAATATTAATTTTTTGCCTGGGACCTTAATGTAATTTTTCAAAAAAAAAAAAACAAAGGAAGCATATGAAAATATTTTTTTTTAAAAAAATGACTCGGTCAACCCGGTTTTTTATCGGGTTGAAGGCGGGTTAACCGGGTTGATCTGGGTCAACCCGCCTCCTGGTCTAACACTGAACCGGACTAGACCATGGACCGGTTCACCGGTCGGTTCGTATTTTTTATCCTTACTTTTATATAAATTAAAATAAAACTTCTCTCACGTATATACCATGTAAATTATAAATTATATTAAAAAAATACCTTCCAATGCCAATCCAAACATGCAATAAGAGGAGCGTATACCACAAAATTTGAAATGTAAAATAAAATAATTTTTTATTTTTAATATACATACATTGAATATTTTCAGGCTGAGGGGGAGAGACTCGTGTGTGTGTGGTTAAACACTCCTTATATATTCTTCTTCATGTAAAAAGCACAAAAGAACCAATCAACTGAGAGAGAGAGAGAGAGTTCATTTCTGAAAGTTCACATTGAGGGGTCATAGTATGCCGACTCGTCGTCGACGTAGCCAGAAGAGACGCAATCCTCCGCCGCAGCCAGGGCCATGGCCAGGGCCGGATCAGGATCCGGAGCCGGAGTCGGAGCTAGAGCAGGAGCCGCAACCGGAGTCCGAGCCGGAGCCGCAACCGGAAGCAGAGGCAAAGAAGAGTCTTTCTCTGACGAGTCTTTGTCGCTGTAGCCGCTTCCTCAGCCACCACTGCCAGCGGAGCCTTCCTCCCAACTGCACTTCCTGCTCCCATTGTCTTCGTTCTCAAAGGTGTATGTTCTTAAAACTTAATCTATCTTTCTACCTTTCAAGAAAATATTCATTACTTGAGTCTCGTTGTGTCACAGACATCGGTTTTTACATTACGGTGAGTTTTTAAACAAGTTACGAATGTTCTTTCTCCATCACACACATCGATGAAACCCCTTGACCAAAACTTTTCTAATCTGTGAAATGATCCTTCAAGCGTTATCTTAACCCTTAAGCGAGATATGGCTTTTACTGATATTGATTCTTGCTGTAACTCGATCGTTCTTGAGTTTTCATCTGTCACACACATCAGCAGTGTCCTTTCCTGTAAGCTTTTGATATTGATTCTTGCACCATGTTACGTGAGCTCTTTCTCTATCATCACAGACATTGATCAAACAATTAGAACTTCTGTTTCTGTAATTGATCCTTCAAGAATTGTGTTAACTTGTTCTTGATGCGTCGTTTCTGGGTTTTCTGACAATTTACTGAGATATTGATTCTTGCAACTCATTGTTAAGTGTGTTTCTTGTTGTTCTTGCATTTCTAATTCGAGTCTCTCTCTGTCACACTCATCAGTTTATCTATTATCACACACATCGATTAATCCCTTCATAATGAACTTTTTTAGAAAAAATTGATTAACTCGTTCATCTTGATGTGTTTCTGAGCTTTCTGAGAGTAGTTACTTATATTGATTCTTTCTACTCGTTCTTGAGCTTGTTACTATATGTTCATATGCCTCTATCACACAGTCAATCAGACACTAAAAACTTTTCTCATATTTAAATATGATCCTTCAATTGGTTTTTGAGTTCAATTAAATTTTATGTTAGGCATATATCTTAAATCTATTATTCAATGAGATAGATCTTTCTGTTGATTAGTACTGTAACACACACATAATGTTAAAATATTGGGTTTTGTGATAGGTTGGAGGAACTGGAAAGTTGGGATAAAATATTAGATGAAGAATTTGAGACAAGATTTAAAGACCTCAACTTGGTGGTGGACATGCTACCTATATCAATGGACAAGTTAAATATAATGTTTCGATTAGAGGAAATAAAAACAATGACAGGCGATCACCTTGATGCCCTTTTGAAAAAGAAATCTCTCACCAATCCTGTAAGTATCTAGCTAATAACTGCCAATCTCAATCTGAGTTCTTCTTCTTCTGTCTTCTGGTGTGTGTGTGTGTGTGTTGTGTAAATAAAGATCGGGGAAAAAACTTTTTATCGCTTTAAGTATACAATTTGATATTCTCCGTCACAGGAAAATGCTGAGAAAGCGAGGGCTCTGTTGCAACACGAGGCAGTTGAGAATTTATATGGTGACGAGAAAGAGTCTCTAAACAGAGAATTCAAAGAGCTGCGACTTAAGAAGGAGCAAATGGAAAGAAATATAGCGATGATTCCAAAAGCATCAAAGTTCCTAAGCGACGCAACAAGGAAAAGGAAAGATGGTGATGTTGATGATGACACAGCAACAATCAAAATTGTTTAGTTAATTCTCCCAAGTCTTTTGGCTTCATCATGCAAAAATTGATTTTGTGAGTCTATATGTACTCATAAAACACCGGCGAGAGATAGATATATATGTACACATGCATACAAGTGTCTTGTTTTCAATTTTTGAAGCCATGACCTTTAGGTCACAAAGCAACAATATTACCGTTACTTAGCTTCTGCATTTATATGTACTTGAAAAGCATATCTATGATGTTCATTTTTTTTCTTGCGTGGCTAATCTCTGTTATTATAATGTTAAAAGACCACGTTCTAAATTTTAGATTATATATACACGCACATGTATGGGCATACTATCTTCACAAAAAAACTGGGACTTCGAGGTGACATTATAACAAGCCTCTTAATTGCATCAGATGCTTCTGGTAAAAAAATTATTATTAAAATTGCACGATTACCCAATATTAAAACCAATGAAAAGGTAGTGACATACAATTTCATAATTATTATGAAAGGGCATTGGATTGCTTACATTGGTTTTAAGTTTAAATGATCAAGAAAAGGAATTCTAAAGGAATAATTAATCTCCGGGACCATATAGTTTTAACAAATTTTTAATCAAATCCCTATAGTTTTTTCCCCTTTTTATCAGGTATTTCTAGTTTGACATGTTTTTAATTAGGTCCTTGTAGGTTTTATTTTTCTTTTTATTAGATCCTTATAGTTTTTTTACATAATTTTTAATTAGGTCATTATAGTTTTTCATTCTTTGTACTACAGCTAATAATCTTCTGTAAATAATAAATTATTGCAATAATATTGTGTTAATATTCTTTTAAAATTTCTAAATACAAATTTAATTTTT
>QFDD01010746.1:0-12089 GCA_006871305.1 Vachellia collinsii
GAATCATGTCTGTAGATTTCTCAAGGCTCATTCACACAAGAGAATCTCCAGACATGAGCCATATATTAATAAATCAGAGCCACAACAGGTTTCTTATGTGGAGGATAAGAAGCATACAGTTTGGAGTATTGTTATTTATCTTAAGCCTATAGATCTTTATGACATGGGTGATATCGATGAACACATCACTTATGAGACGGAGCTATTTCATTATACTGATTTTGAAAACTTCTTCTCTGATGGAGATGGAGATTTACCCCCTATCAGAGCTGATGACATTGAATAAATAATTAAGGTACGTACGTAATATATGTTATTTGTTTTAAATAATTGAGATTTTTTTTAAATTGTACACTTTTAGTAATGGTTATAAACCACTACAAACACTAAATAACCGCTGCAAAAATTAGGACATAAAATGCTGCTAAATTAATCGTTGCAAAATGTCGTGATCTAAACCGTTGCTAATCCTTGTCAAAGATCCTATAAATACCCTTTTACCCCTTTCCATTTTTTGCTCTCTCTCTTTTCCCTTCTCTTATTTTTTAACATATGTCTTTCTCTTATTTTCTCTTCATCTTTTTTTTTTCACATTTAAGGTTGATCTTAAAGATAGAATCTAATATAGTGTTATTTTTTTATGGTATTGTTTCTGACAATTTATTTTTATTTTATCTTTATTTTATCGTTTAATAATATTAATTAACCTCTTATCATTTATTTATTACTAGAATTTCTTTATTTAATTTGCTAATATTCTTTTTAATATTCTAATGTTTTATGTTTTTTTTACAGGTTTTTGTGGCAATTCATTCTATTTTTATATATTATCTATATATATATTATGTAATTACTACTATTTACATTGAATTAGTTATTTATTAATAAGAATCCAATTTGCATAATTAAAATTAATTTTGTAATAATCAAATAATTATTTCTAATTAAATAATCAAAATTTAGTTTTTTAACTTTAAAAAAAATACTGCAATTTTTAAAATTCTAAAAATGTTATAAATATTATTATGTGGATGTCCATAGTTCCCATTATCCCCGATTATGTATTCCCTTATTATTTTATGTAATCTTTGATATTGTAAATCCTTGTTTATAAATGTAATGCACCACATATATACTATATTTTGGAGATAATCAAGAAGGGCTATTTCCCATTGTTCCATACTTTCCTCTTTTCTTTTATCTTCTTTCTCTCAAATTCATAACAAAAAATTATTTATTTTTGAATTCAGAATATAACTTGTAGCGGTTTTAAAACTGCTGCAAAATATTGGTGAGATGTTTTCAAAATAAAAATAAATAAATGAATGAATTTATTTTTGTAGCGGTTTTACCGCCACTTGTACTTTTTGTCACATTCTGTAGCGATTCTTAAACTGCCACTATATTTATCCTTTTTTTTATTAATGAATTTAGTAGTTGTTTTAAACTGTTACTGTAATTATTTTTTTCTTTTTCTATTATTACAATTTAATAGTGATTTTATATCTGCTACAAATATTTAATCGTCTTTATCTGCAGCGGTTCTTCAAAAACACTACAAAAGTAGTAGCGATTCAGTCTATATGCGCATTGGTTCTGCAAAACCGCTGCTAAACCAATTGCCATAATGGATTTTGCAGTGGTTTGACAAATCGCTACTAATCCCATTTATAGTTGTTAAAACTGCTACAAATGTATAAAATAACCCTTATTAATAGTTTTTTTTTTGGTAGTGGAGGTAATTGCAAAACTTGTTAAAAGAAAAATGCGTGGACTGCTTCGTCTTTCCCTTAGAGATGTAACTTTTGATACTGCTTTGTACACTTTGACGTATGGTTTTCAGACTTGTTCGATAGGATAGATATGGCCCTTGTTGCTGCTTCATATAGTGATTTTTGATTGGGATAAAAAAAAAGTGAGAAGTTCGTTTAGCGAATGAGGATTGTTCATTTTCTTCCCTTTAATTTATTCTGTTTTGTATTAGTTGACAGACTAAAATAAAAATAAGCTTCATATAGTGATTATTACTCACGTGGCTTCAAAACTGTAGGTTCTGATCAAGAGGAAATATATTTATGACAATATGCCAAAAATGCAATGCACAAATTCAATAGTATACTGTTTTGCCTACCCAATTCTTTGGAGTTGAGCCCTCTACTATGTGTCACGGGGCCATTACCCTCTCCTCGCAAAATCAGTTGTACAAGGTGTGCAGCGCCCCGCTTATATAGTCCATGATCCCTCCACACCTATCCGATGTGGGACTCTAAGGAGTCACTTGTGACATCCTCCCCCACCCAATCCTGTGATGCCCTCGTCACAGTGGGGCCCCTTGCCTACCCCACACCCCGAGAGGCGCTTGGCAGGACATCGGAGTCGGAGCGGGTCGGCTCTGATACCACTTGTCACGGGGCCATTACCCTCTTCCGGCAAAACCGGTTGTACAGGGTGTGCAGCACCCCACTTATATAACCCAGGACCTCTCCACACCTATCCGATGTGGGACTCTAAGGAGTCACCTATGATATCTGTCTTTATAAAATATTTTTTAATAATGTTGATTATTATAAAGTATTTTTCTGGTAATATTTTATGTATCCAATATCCTAAAAATAATTTTTTCACTAGCACGCAATATATTAAGTTTATGGTACTCATTATTCCTAAAAAATATTTTAAAAGTAGAGTTGCAACAAAAATATTTTATGATATTTTGGGATACTATATGAATCACAAATTTGTTTAATACATTAAGTGTTATTGAGAAAAATAATATTATATCTTAACTCAATTAAAAATAGATAAGATTACAAGTACTTACATGTTAATTTGTTCCTTTGTATCGTGTCTATATTTTTTTTGGGTGTTTTATAGTTGAATACTCGCTTTAATAAAACTTCCTAGTCATAAGGTGTGTAGGACCCGTCTTTCTCCTCATCAATTTGGAAACTTCAACGCTCCGTGGTGTGAACGAGCTGAACTAAATTACTATTTAACAATTCTCAATGACAAACAAGGATGGAGAACCAAATACATGTTTTACAGTTGAACACTCGCTCTGTTGAAACCTCCAAGTCATAAAGCGTGTGGGGACCCCCTTTCTCCTCATCAACTTGGAGACTTCAACGCTCTCGTGGTGTGAACAAGCTGAACTACAATTCTAAATGACAAACGAAGATGGCGAACCAAAGACATGTTTTATAGTTTTTTTTTTTGCCAATGACATGTTTTATAGTTAAACATTCACTCTGTTGAAAATTCCAAGTCATAAAGCTTGTGGGCCCCCCTCTCCTCATCAACTTGGAGACTTCGAAACTCTCATGATGTGAACGAGTTGAACTAAATTACTATATTGCAATTTTCAATGACAAATGAAGATGGTGAACCAAAGACATGTTTTACAGTTAAAACTCACTCTGTTAAAACTTCCAAGTCATAAAGCTTGTGGGGCCCTCCCTTTCTCCTCATCAACTTGGAGACTTTGAAACTCTCGTGGTATGAACGAGCAGAACTAAATTACTATTTTGCAATTCTCAATGACGAATGAAGATGGAGAGCCAAAGACATGTTTTATAGTTGAACACTAGCTCTGTTGAAACTTCCAAGTCATAAAGCTTGTGGGCCCCCTAATTCTCCTTATAAACTTGGAAACTTTGAAGCTCTCATGATGTGAATGAGTTGAACTAAATTACTCTTTTGTAATTATCAATGAAAAACAAAGATGGTGAACTAAAAACATGTTTTATAGTTGAACATTCGCTCTGTTGAAGCTTCCAAGTCACAAAGCTTGTGGGGCCCCCTTTCTCCTCATCAACTTGGAGACTTTGAGACTCTCATGGTGTGAACGAGCTGAACTAAATTACTATTTTGCAATTCTCAATGATAAACAAAGATGGTGAACCAAAGACATGTTTTATAGAACATTTGCTCTGTTGAAAATTCCAAGTCAAAAAGCTTGTGGGCCCCCCCTTTCTACTCATCAACTTAGAGACTTTGAAACTCTTGGTGTGAATGAGCTATTGCTATTTTGCAATTCGCAATGACAAACGAAGATGGTGAACCAAAGACATGTTTTATGAAAAGACCCTTCTTATTAAACAAGGCCTTTAGCCTAATTTAACGATCAAACAATCCAGCTCAGATGATATAACAATTGGCCATGATAAAAATAAATACAAGATGGTTTATCATGATCATAAAAGGATTTGTTTATCACTTTCCAAAAACTGTATGATTAATCCATTAGATTAGGACATTGGGATTTATGGCACAAAACCGGTCATAAATCCACTACAATAAAGATATACATAAGACTAAGGGTATAATAAACATAAGGGTTATAACCTAGCACACCAGTTCTCATTCTTAACACTGAACCCTAATACAAAGAGTTTAGACAAATTAGTTTCAACACATATGATACGATGGATCCACCAAAATATCATAATATATATATATATATATAATAAGGCCCTATGGCATACTATAATACAATTTCAAAATAACGTGATCAAAATTATTAAAATATCAGAGCATATTAAAAGCATGAGAACTACATGCAATGACAATATGCATATAATCAACACACAATGGAAATAGCCATACGGAAACCTCCATAACCTTCTCAGACTTTGCAGCACAAATGTTATCACCTAAAAAATTGTTAATAACAACGGGATTGGACATAAAGTTTTAGTAACCAATAGATAATTTATCAAATATTCATGCACGGTTATAAGAGGTGAATAATTGACAAGTTCATTAAAAGGACATTGATAAACAATTATAAACCAATATGGTACATGATCAATGAATAAATACCAAACATAATAAATATATTCTTTAGATAGAGAAGTTGGTAGAAGAACAAGTTTCATTTAAATAAATTAGCAATCAAGTGTATACCAACACAGTACAACACAAATTATAGCCAATTCCCTCCATCAAACTCCTCCTTATATCACATGATGTGGACTTTAACCTATGATGATAGGAGATTTGGCCAAAGTTAACCATAATTATGAGGTTAATGAGCCCCCTCCCTAGCCGTCCATAACTGGGTCTAGGACCGGAAGGTGTCATTCTCTCTGTGGTCGCCTACAACTAGGTCCAAGACTCATAGGAGTTAACCATTTTCAAAGTCATCCACAACTGAGTTTAAGATTTGGAACGTCTGATATAATATCAACTGTTATGATCAGTAGTGGAGACTATTGCCATGAACTTTAAGATTCATCAAGTATATCATCTTTTCAAACTTCATCACAATTCAAACTCCAACAACACAGTCACAACCTTCCACAAGACATGTATATACATATACTTATTATCCATCACATTCTCAATTTTAATGTAAAATCACAAGATAGAGAAAGTTATTAACATAAATCGTAGTATCAAAATACTATTCGCTTCACTAGTAATTCATAAATATGTAAAGTTTAGTTCCCAAGAATAGTCTAATAATAATTTGCAGATTAATCATTATATATGGGTTTTAAATCAAAATAATACTTACAATTTAAAGATATTTTTTCAAAATATCTTACAACCCATGATAAACTTATAAAATAAATTAAATGTGATTACCTCAAATTAAAGCAAATATTCAATATCACAATAATCCAAAATCTAAAGTTCAAGTTACCAAAAAAAAATTAATCTGCACAATTAATTGAATCATTTATTAATATAATGTTAACCAAAACAATTATACATGACTTTAAATAAAACTCATTTCCTTTCCAAACTTTAAATCCTCCAATAATTCCTCCTCTTACAACTATAATTCAGTACTTACCAAATATTAGAACTTTAATGAACTAAAATAGATTATAAAACTTAAATTTTGATTAGTACAAATATCCTATATACCTCAAAATAAACAGATTATTTAAAAAAATTATTTAAAATTATCAAATCAACCAATAAAAAATAATAAACTGATTAAGATGGTACTAGCACTCCCAATAACCCAAATAAAATGTTTAATATAAATTTTAATTTGGTCAAACAGTCCAAAATTAGGTATGTTTTTAAAAATCATTATAAAATAATAAAACAACTAATTCAAAAATATAAACCGATTAAAACTATCTATTAACATCCCTCTATATTTTTATAATTTTTATATTGTTAAGATTCAAAATTTGATTCAAACTTTATATAAAAAATTTGCTCTATTTCTCGAATAAATTGTACCAAAACAATTAGAACATCTACAGTGATTAGAATAAGATTTACTTACCAAATAAGTTTGAAAACTCAAGGTATGTGTAACAATGGCGGATGACCGATGCCAACGCGAGAGAGGCAAGAAGACGCATTGAAGAGAGAGAGAGGGAAAGCGTGTAATCTGACACTATCTCACTCTCTTTAATAAACATTTAGCTAAAACTACCATACATAACCTAAAAGAATGAAAAATGCAATAAAGAACCCCACTTTTCTATTTTCGGATTTCTTTTTCTTCCCTCAATCTTTTATTTATTTATTTTTATTGTTATGAATATTATTATGTGGATGTCTATGTCTTCCATTATCTCCAATTATCTTTTGTATCCCCTTATTACCTCATGTAAATTTTAATAGTGTTTTACCCTGATGTTGTAAATTCTTGCCTATAAATATAAGGCATTACAGACTGCATAATATACAATGATTCCTCTTCCTCTCTTTTCTCTCTTCTTTACGTTTGCTCTTCTCTCTCTCTCTCTCTTTGCAACTTCTTCCTTCACTTCTTCTCCCTCTTGTTCTCTCATCTCTTCCTCTATGTTCTTTCTCTCAATTTATAACATTTATCATGTATTATAATTCATTTTTTAAATTATATTTGATTAAATCCATATTACTCAAAATAACATCAACAAAACTTCCCGATTAATATAATATAGTTATTTTTTAATTATAATTTTAGAAATAAAACTTTAAATGTTGTATTTTATAGTTGAACATTCGTTCTGTTAAAACTTCCAAGTCATAATAAAATGTGTAGGGCTCCTGTATCTCCTCATCAACTTGGAGGCTTCGACACTCTCGTGGGGTGAATGAGTGGAACTAAATTACTATTTTCCAATTCTCAATGACAAACGAAGATGGTGAATCAAAGACATGTTTTATAGTTGAACATTCGCTCAGTTGAAACTTCTAAGTCATAAAGCATGTGGGGCCCCTTTTCTCCAACATCAATTTGGAGGCTTCCGCACCCTCATGGTGTGAACAAGCTGAACTAAATTACTATTTTGTTATTCTCAATGGCAAACGAAGATAGTGAACCACAAAGACATGTAATCTTTAATCGATTGAACATTGCTCTCAAAAGAAATTGCCAAGCCTGTGTCAAGACTCAACTGCATGGTCTCTTTCTTCTTCATCTCAAAGTTCTCAATACCAAACAGTGCTCTCATTGCTTCTCGATCGGATAGATATGTCCCTTGTTGCTGCTTCACCCTCTTCATCTGCTCAATCCTTCCCTAAGAAGTATGATGTTTTCATTAGCTTTAGGGGTGAGGACACTCGCTCCGACTTCACTAGCCATCTTTATGACGCTTTCTGCAGAAACCAAATCAGAACTTACATAGAATATCAACTCCCCAAAGGAGATGAGATCTCACCATCACTTGTGCAAGCTATTGAGGGTTCCTATATATCCGTGGTGGTGCTTTCTGAGAATTATGCCTCTTCAAGATGGTGCTTGGATGAACTCACCCATATACTCCATTGCAAAAGGGTTCAAGGGCATATTGTTGTTCCTGTATTCTATAAATTGAAGCCATCCGATGTGCGAAATCAGACTGGCCCTTACAAGCAAGCATTTGAGAGATATGAGAGACGTATCAAGGTTGCCCAACACAAGATGCAAATGTGGAAGCAAGCTCTTCATGAAGCTGCAAACCTAGCTGGTTATGACACTCATACATTCAGGTAATTAAATGATGGGGTTGGCTGAGATTCGTATGATGAATCAAATAATTGAGACATTCTAGTTCATTTCTGATAAATATTTTTATGTATGTGTTCCTATTCAATTTATCTTTCATTTATTTATTAGTTGCCTTTCACAAATCACCTTTTGGCTTATGCTTATATATTTATCTTTCATTTGTTAGGGATGAATCTGAATTGATACAAAAGATTGTCAAAGACATATTGCATAAATTGAATCACAAGTACCCACCCCCTCAATTAAAAGGACTAGTAGGTATTGCTGCAAACTGTTCAAAGATTGAATTATTGCTAAGTGACGCTGAAACCATTGGAATATGGGGCATGGGGGGCATCGGCAAATCAACCATTGCCAAAACAATATTTTTCAAATATTATTCCCAGTATGAAGGGTCTTGCTTCTTGGAAAATGTAAGGGAAAGATCTCAAAATGGACTTGCGGAAATACGTCATAAACTTCTCTTCCACTTATTGAATGAAGATATTAGTAGTGATACTTCAACCACTTTTCTTGAGTCTAGGCTTAGTCGTATGAAAGTTTTTGTTGTGCTGGATGATATCAGTACTGTGGAGCAATTGGAATATTTGGTTGGAGAATCTCATTGCTTTGGTCGAGGAAGTAAAATTCTAATCACAACAAGGGACAAGCATGTGCTTAGCAAAAGAGTTGCTGTAATATATAAGGTTAAGGAATTAGAGTTGTATCACTCCTACAGACTCTTCAACTTGAATGCCTTCAACACTGATAGGCCTATAGTGGGATACAAAGAGCTAACAAAAAGCGTAGTTGTTTATGCCAACGGAATTCCATTGGCATTAAAAGTTTTGGGTTCATATCTTCGTGGTAGAAGTGAATTTGAATGGAAGAGTGCTTTAAGAAAACTTGAGAAAAGTCCGCATGAAGATATTCAAAAGGTGCTAAGATTGAGTTATGATGGATTGAATCATGAAGAGAAGAAAATATTTCTAGACATTGCTTGTTTTTTGAAGGGAGAGTTGATAGGATTTGTAATCAGTTTATTAGATAGCTTTGATTTCTGCACAGCTATTGGCCTAAGAACACTTCATGACAAGGCTCTTATAGATGTTGATGATGGTGTGAATTTAAACATGCATGATTTGATACATGAAATGGGTTTGCAAATAGTTCGTGAAGAGTCTATTGACAAACCTGAAAGGCGTAGTCGATTATGGGACTCTCAAGAAATTTACGATGTCTTGGTTAATAATATGGTAAGAAATCCATTTTTTTATATCATATATAAGTCTCTGAATAATATAAATGTAATATCTGATATGAATATTTACTCACTGTGTTTTCTTTTCTTTTTTCAAGCGATCAAAAAAAGTTGAAGGTATAAAGTTGAATGTTTCTCAAATCAGAGATATACATTTGAAAGATGATATTTTCAAAAAGATGCCAAATATACGATATCTTAGATTTTATTCTCCTAACTACCTTGGCTCAAGTCATGTGCACCTTCCAAAAGGTCTCAAATACTGTCCTAATAAAACAAGATATCTAGAGTGGTATGGATTCCCACTTAAATCTATACCATCCAATTTTCATCCTGAAAAACTTGTCAAACTTTACATGCCCGATAGCCACCTCCAAAAGCTCTGGGACGGAGTGCAGGTATGCATGAACTTATTTGTGTTTAATGTTTTTCATTCAATTGAAATTTCTGTATGATCTTAATGAACTATCTATCTCTATTGTTATAGGATTTTGTGAGCTTAGAAAAGATAGACCTTAGTGGTTCCAAACAACTAGAGGAGCTGCCGAATCTCTCTAAATGCTTGAATCTCAACGTAGTACGACTTAGTTACTGCAAAAGTTTGCGTAATGTTCATTCCTCAATTTTGTCTCTACACTCACTTGTTGAGTTGGACTTAAGGGAGTGCAAGAAACTTGGGAGTTTGAAAAGTGTTCATTTAAGATCTTTACAACATATTTGGGTACGGGGGTGCCGTAATCTGAAGGAGTTCTCAGTTTCGTCTGATGAACTGAGAGAATTGAAATTAAATTGGATAGGACTTGAAATATTGCGATCATCTGTAGGGCGTTCAAGTAAATTGAAAGTGCTCACACTTGATGGCTTAAGACTTGTGGACCTTCCAAACCAATTATCTTGCTTGACAAATTTGACAGATCTTAGTCTTCACAACTGTGAAATCATTGATGATTTGAAGCTGCATATCTTATTTGATGGTATGTTGTCTTTAGAGGATGTGTGGCTGGGTGCTTGTTGTAACATAACTAAACTCCCCGACAATACCAAACATCTTTTACGATTGAAATCTCTTAATGTATCAAATTGTAAGAGGCTTCGTTCTTTACCAGAACTACCACCATCCATTGCAAGGCTAGATGCCTATAACTGCAAGTTGTTGGAAATTGTGCCATCTTGTAGGCCATTAAGTGGTGGCACAAAAGACTTCTCCTTCGTGAATTGTGTGCAATTGAATGAACAATCACTTCTCAATGTCATGCAGGCTGTCTATTCTTCCATTTCTTCTGCGATTCTTGTCCCCGGAAGAGAAGTACCAAAATGGTTCAAATACAGGGGAGCACAAAGCTCCATAATTGTTGAACTCCCTCAAATTTCAGATTTGGCGTGTATCTTCCTCTGCACTACAATTTGTGTTTCCTCAGAAATTGAATCTCATTTCAAGTTGAATTGCACATGCTACTTGGAAGGTCTTAAGGTGGCAACTTCACAACTAATTATGCTTGGTCGAGGGATGAAATCTGATCATATTTTCATATGGAATGAGGCCCGAGTTTATGAAAATACAATAACGCATGAAACTAGAAGAGGAAATGTACAATTCTCCACTAACATAAAGCTTTGCTTTGAATTCACTGTTGGAAATGATGTGTTTTGCGAGGTCAAAGAATGTGGCGTGCACCCAGTTTATGTCTCAGAAGAACAAAAATTTGTTGAGAAAATGGAAACGGAGACGAAAAAGAAGAGGCGTCAAGATGATGAAGAGCAACAACTGCTTCCTTCGTTTAAAAAATTCAAGTTTGATGAAATGGATACTCTAATGGACATCACCTAAACTCCCTTCTTTAGCCAAGTAAGTTCTCTCCTCTGTCTCTCATTTGGGGGCCGTTTGGTACAAAGAATCTATAACCATATACTATAAAAACGAAAAACGTAAATACTCGATGTTATTTCTATTCTTTGAATCAACTCTTTAATTAATTATGGTTATGACTCTTTCTAAAGTGTCCTAACATTTTCTCAAATTATTAGTCCTTTTTTAAAATAATTCGGTTCTTCTACTATATGTTGGAGTAAATTAAGAATACTAAATCTCGAAGTTTGAAACAGTTTACGGTTGCTTATTGTGAAGTCAGTCGTTGATGATTGGAAGCTACAGATGATAATTGATGGCATGATTAAGAAGAGTAGAGTGGTGTTCTTGTGATAATATAACTTAACTTCCCTTTCCAGCAACACCAAACGAGTTTTAGGATTGGAATTTATTATTTCCTTTAAGAGTAGCATGAGGCTTCGTTCTTTACCAGAAGCACCGTTGGAGATTGTGCCAGCTTGTAGACCTTCAAATGGAGGCCGAACCTACTTGTGAATCATGTCGCAATATCATGGAACCAGTGGATTCTTGTGAGGTTCTTGTTCCGCGAAGCAGGGCACTGGAGTTGTTCGGATACAGGAGACCATTAAGCTCTGTGATTGTTGAACTCAGTGGATTTTTGCTTCTGAAATGGGCATTGCTACTTGGAATTTGGAAGGTTTTGACTGATGCCAGGATGTTTGAAGATGTAAACCAATCCGTATCGAGATTTTGCTATCAGAATGTCTCTTCTTGAAAGCCTTTTTTTGTAAAGGGTGGGATTCCAATGCACTTCACCCACTTTGTTCTTGCTATCTCCTCCTCTCTGTTTCTGCAACCTCCACTTGGTTCTGCATCAAAGAATGTGAAATGTAGGTCGGGCAAATGAATAAAGATTGATCTTTTCTCCCCCATTATTCAGTTTTGTTTAATTGATAGAGTAAATTAGAAATAGGCTGTCTTCATAGTTCATACAGTCATTAGCCTCTTGGCTTCAAAACTGTAGATTTTGATAAATAGGTAACATGTTTAACATGTTTATGTAACATATATACATGTAT
>QFDD01010747.1:0-12099 GCA_006871305.1 Vachellia collinsii
CTGTAAAATGTGTACCAGAGAGTAAGCCGGCATAGTAACAATCCAAGACTTTAAAAAGTACTCTTAGGAATTAATACACACATGCACACATATACTGTTTTTGGCACATCGTAGATCCTGTTACCTTAAAAACATGATTTGACACATGTTGAGTATTTTGAGGAAATTTTCAAATATGTCTTGTTATTTAATAACTATATTGATATTTAAAGTATGAGTTTGATTTTGTAATAGATATGGTCATGCTGAATCATGTCCTTTACATTGTGTTCTTATCTCTCTTGTCCCTTGTATTTGTTTTTTATAATCTGATTTGTTTGGACTTTGTTTTTGGTATTCAGTTAGTTTAAATTTGATGGATACAAATAACTGGGGACCAACTCAAGGCACTGAACCACCCATGGATGCAGGTGATTGGAGAACTCAATTGCAACCTGATTCACGCCAAAGAATTGTCAACAAAATGTATGTTGTAGTTCTAAATTCTATTTCTGAGTTGAACTGAATTAGTTTTCCCCCCTTTTTGCATACCAAATGTAGTTATTGATTGTGTCATTCTTTTGCCCCTTTTTGAACACCAAACATAGTTATTGATTGTGTCACTCATGTAGCCCAAGGAAGGCCAAGGTCTCCAAAGTGCTATATTGTATTGGGAAACCCACAATGTTCTTCCGGCCCCCTGAGGGGGGGGATTTTCATGTAGTCTGCAATTCTAAAAAAAATATAAAAATCATCAACTCATTAAAAAGAAAAGAAAAGATCATAATAATAAAAAATAACATGAGATACTCAAATCGTAAAATACATTGTGTTTAATAATTTTATGAGCCTAACTTTATCTTTTGATATCTTAATTCAAAATCTATTCCTCTTAGTCAAATTGATTATCACAACTGTAAGCTTAGAGCATAATACTGAATGAATTTTCTTGTTTATTCATAATCAGGAAAATGGAGAGATATATGAGTAGGAGCCTATGCATTAATGGTTCATAATGACATAATAATATCTTAATGGAGAGATATTTGATTATATACTATTTACATTCATGACACATCCTAATACTCCCCCTCAAGTTGGAGCATAGATGTTTATCATGCCCAACTTATTACAAAGGTGGTCAATCCAACCCGAACCCCATTTAGGGCTTTCGTAAGCAAATCCCCTAATTGATCTCCAGACCTCACATCCTGTAAAGATAAAGTTTTTCCTTAATCTTCTCATACACAAAGTGGCAATCAATCTCAATATGTTTTGTGCGTTCATAAAATACTTAGTTGAAACCTATGTGTAGGGTCGTTTTGTTATCACATCACAACTTTGCTAGTAGTGAAGTTTTGACACCAACTTCCTTTAGTAACTGATATAGCCACACAATCTCATACACAGATTGTGCTATGGCTCTGTATTCTGCTTTTGCGCTAGATTGGGATGCGACATCTTGGTTCTTGCTCCTTCAGGACACTAAATTTCCACCCACAAAGACAAATACCCTGTAGTGGACCATTTAGTAGCTTTGGACCCACCATGGTCTGCATCACAAAAATATTCGATGCCCGTGCACCCATGATTGCTGTACAATATACCACAGCTTGGGGATCCTTTCAGGTAATGTAAAACATGTTCCAAAGCTTCACATTGATTAACAATAGGTGATGCCATGAACTGACTGAGCACATTGACCTGAAAGGTGATATCAGGATGATTTACTGTAAGATAGTTCAATTTCCCAATCAAACTTCGGTACCTCTCAGGACTTTCAAATGGTTTGCTCTTCTCAACATCAAGTTTGCCTTCCTCCCCGTCACATGCATTTTCATATGGTATACACCCATCAACATCAAGTAGTGGATTAGAAACCATAGGGAAGTTGCTCGGTGTAGCTCCTAGTTTTCCTCTTTCCTTCAGCAAATCTAGGACATATTTCCTTTGTGTCAATAGAATGCCTTTATTGCTCCTCATGACTTTAATCCCTAGGAAGTAATTTAGTGGACCCAAATCTTGTGTTTGGAAGTGAGAAACAAGAAAGGACTTGAGTGATGAAATCTCCGAGTTATTAAACCACCTGTAATCACAATATCACCGGCATACACAACTAGGAGGATTATGATAGCATGTGTGTTTTGATAGAACACATAATGGTCACTTACTCTGGCTCATGCCAAACTTCTGAACCACAGCGCTAAACCTATCAAACCAAGTACGGGGGCTCTGCTTTAAGCCATATAAGGATTTTTAGATGACATATTTTTCCATTATCCCCTTGAGCAACAAATCCTGGCAGTTGCATAAGATATACTTCTTCATGAAAATCACCATGTACAAAAGCATTTTTGATATCCAATTGATGAAGTTCCCAACCATACATAGCCGTTATGGAGATATAAAGGCGAACAGAGGATAACTTGGCCACAGAAGAAAAGGTTTCAAAATAATCAACTCCATAACTTTGAGCATAACCCTTAGTGGCAAGGTGAGCCTCAAGGCATTCAAGAGTACCATCAGCCTTTGTTTTGATAATGAATACCCACCTATACCCAATGGCCTTCTTCCTAGCTGGCAAATCCACTAAGCTCCAAGTACTTGCCTGATCAAGGGCAGTCATCTCTTCTTCCATTGTAGCACGCCAACCTCAATGAGCCAAGGCTTCATGAAGAGTCTTAGGTATGGTGATAGAGTCTAAGGAAGCAACAAAGGCACTAGAAGTAGGAGACAAATGATCATAAGAGACAAAGTTCAAAATAGGATTTGGAGATGCACAAGTGCGTTTACCTTTACAGAGGGAAATGGGCAAGTCAAGAGAGGTGTCATGCATAAGGATTGAAGCTATCTCAGAATCAGTAACAAGGTTAGAACTAGAGCAATTAGCCTCAGACCTTGAAGATATCTCAAAGTCAATGATTGGATCAGGAGGACACACTAGACTAGAAGCACTTAATGTAGGATCTGATGAAGAAGCAAATAATGGAGGTATCTCAGATTTCAAAACAGGAATCAAGACCGGGGTCACTCAAAGCAAGATCCGATGATGTGGTTAATGGTGGGTGTCAATATTATTCTTGGGGCGTCTGGTGTAAAATTATGCAAACGTGGGTCAAGCACATGCATGAACCAGCAGAGGGGCTGAGCTAAGGTAGATTGAATGACTTGGTAAACTAGGAAGTCATCATCCTCCCTAGGTGGGAAAGATGCAAAAGGACCGGATGGAGGCGAAAAGTAAGGAAGTGACTGATGAAAAGAGACATCTGTAGACACTAAATACTTATTAAGGGAAGGAGAAAAGCATCAATATCCTTTTTGTAGCCTAGCATACCCAATGAAAGCACATTTAAGAGACTTAGGATCTAGTTTTGTGACTTGGGGTGAAGATCTCAAACAAAGTAAACACATCCAAAAGCCTTAGGATCAATAGGGAACACAGACTTGGAAGGAAAGAGTGTAGGATACGGAATGTTGCCATCAAGGATCAAAGAAGGCATACGATTAATCAGAAAACAAGCAATGGAGACTGCATCTGCCTAAAATAGCTTAGAAACCTTCATCTGAAACGTAAGGGCTCGTGCCACTTTAAGTTAATGTTTGATTTTTTCGTTTAGCAACACCATTTTGAGCCGGTGTATCTACACAAGAGGTTTGATGAAAGATACCTGCTGGACCATATAGGATTGAAAAGATGAAAACAAATATTCTTTAACATTATCACTACGTAAAATACAAACAGGAACCTTAAATTGAGTTTTAATTTCATCAAAGAATGCATGGAAATGAGAGAATGACTGAGCACAATTCTTCATGAGATATAACCAGGTGACTCGGGAATAGCCATCAACAAATGTGACAAAGTACTTGAAGCTTGGCTTCGACTCAACAGGACAAAGACCCTAGACATCAGAATGAATCAACTCAAAAGGGGATGTAGCTCGCTTAGTGAGACGAGACTCTGGGGAATTTTACTTGCATCTCATAGTACTTAACAAATGGTACATACTCCATAGCAGAAATTATAACTATATCATTAGACGATGTAGAGAAAATGTCATCCAAAAAATACTTCAAGATAAGTTTAAGCAATCCATATGCAATACTCAAACTAGCAAAGCTAGACCACATGTCACACTGGGGACAAGTGATCAACGAACCTTCCAACCAAAATAAATGTAGCAAGGAAAGCGGCAGCCACTCCAGGGGTGAAAACCCAACCAGCCATAGTAGGGGCTTAATAGTGCCATACACCAAGTATTTTAAAATCCCACAAGTCATTGTATACAACAATAGAGAGAAGAGAAATTGTCTATACATTGCCAAGAACAACCAAAACAATGAGCCCAAAGAAAAAAAAATACATCAAACCAGAGCACGAAACCACCAGGGGAAGGATAGAAATGATGAGACGATACCAGAAAGCTGGAGAGCCGTCGAAAACTCATCGGACATTGGTGTCATGTGCTGGTGCGTGAGACTGAAGCCAAAACTTCAAAAGATGCGTGGCACCCACACGCTCACTAGACGATGACGAGACTCTAGGGAATGGCCAATTGGAGCCTTCTAAATCTCCCTATGCGGCACGTGTGACAAGGAGAGGGCAAGCCTAGGACCCCCTGGAGAAGCGTTCTTGGCAAAGAGAGAGAGAGCATAGGAAAGAGAAAAAAAACAAAGGCTTTTTTTTCTCTGATACCATGTAAGCTTAGAGCATAATATGGAATGAATTTTCTTGTTTATTCATAACTAGGAAAAGGGTATATATACATGAGTAGGACCTAGGCATTAATTACTCATAATAATGTAATAATACCCTAATGGAGAGATATATGATTCTATACTATATACATTTATGACACATCCTAATAGCAGCCATACCCAATAGGCAGTTGCTCAATCTATTTTTCATCTTTGAAGGTTTTTGTGAGCTCATCAACCATATAAAAAAACCTGAAGTGGATGTTATTACCCTTTTTTCATTTAAGCACATTTGGATGATGGTCAAATACATTTTGCTGGCTTCTTAGCTCCACAAGCTACAAAAGGTTGCTTCTCTAGAGTAACTTTGTTGGAGATATATAAAAGTTTGCAATCCTAGACTTAAAATAGCTCCGTGTTTAATTGTCTAATTCATATAAAGCTAGTGCCACGATGAATAATTAAATACTTGTCTCATTCGCTTTTTTCCCGCAAACCAACAATTTCTTTATGTGCCAATTCTTCCAAACCAGTGTTCTCTAATTAATCTCTTCTGAATATTGATTTTCTTGATGTTGTATTCTAAGTTCTTGCTTGAGCATTATGTTTTCATTTGATACTAATATTTTGTAGATGACTGCAACGTTAAATTGAGTGAAAAAGAAGTTCTGTCAGTAGTTTACCTCATGGTCATTGCTACATGTTAAAACAGCAATACATATGGTTTTCAAGTCTGCCAAACTTGGTAGGAAAAAAAAGAGTTTGCCAAACATTCGTTGCTCAAATGTGTTGAATTCTTTGGGTAAAAACTTATTTTTGATTTGTGAGGGTGTCAGCCTTCATTTTTGGATTGTCCTAAGAAGTGGAGGCGCGTCCTGTCTCATTTTTTTTACAGGTTCGTAATGAAGAGCTGATATGTAATAATAAATAAGAAAAGAATTAAGAACTAGTTACTGTTATAGTAAATCAGGCTTTTAATGATATTAGCAAGATTAAGATATGATGTGAATATTATGCCAATATTAGTAGGATTTGGATTGATTAGGATCGATATTGAGAATAATGCCTGTAAATAAGAGGCAGCAGTTTACGTGATTTTTAAACTCGATTATGAAGATTTGATCATTGATAGAGTATAATGACGTGGTACTATCTATATAGTGGACCCCACTTGGTGGAATAAGGCTTTATTGGCTTAAGTTTGGGGACCACCAAAGCTGTCAACTTGCAGGGCCACCGCCACCCTCTACTTCGGTTTTCTCCTTGGTGTCATTTCTGTTGCATCATCGCTGTCTGTATCTACTTCTCTGTTGATGTTTGTCTCTGTGATGTGGCTTCCCACTGCTTCAACGTCATTGCCAAACTGTTTGAAGACCCAGAATTGTTCAAAGCTGCAGTGCTTGTGGGATACCTCAAAAACTGAGAAGAAACTATGTTTTGGATGAGCTAGAGCAAAGACGATTCTGCACAGTGACACTTTTTTTGAGCTTCAGAGACTCGAAATGTCATCTCTTCACCATTCAAGGAGATTTTTCTAGATTTCATACTTCACCCTTGATTATACTTGACCCTTGAGGGTAAGGGTCTCTTGGGAGGGGGTATTGATATGTAATTATAAATAACAAGAGAATTAAGATTTAGTTCATGTTATATTTAGTTAGGATTTAAATAAGATTTAAATTAAATGATATTAGTAGGATTTGGATAGATTAGGATAGCTATTAAGAAGAGAATAATGCTTATAGCAGTGTACATGATATCTGGACTCAATTCTAACAAGATCTGTCTATATTTCTATTTGCTTCTGTTCCTCGCTGCCACTCTACTCTCTCTCTCTCTCTCACACACACACACACAACTAAATATTGGAGAGATCCTTCATTGCTGTATGAGAAGAAAAGGATGTTTATTTGATTAATTTATGATGTGGTTAACTCAAGAATTAGGGTTTATAATTGAAAATTTGGGGTAATTTCAGACTGAAGTATTCAAGTGTTTGGCTAGGTTGCTGTGTTCTGTCTTTGGAAGCTTTAGGTGTATTGTTTGGAGGGTGGTTCTATTATTTTAAAAACTGTATTTGGCTCGTTCCTTTTTTCCCTAGGATTTGTGGTACGCAGATACTTGTAGACATTGGGTAGAGAAGAATGATTAAAAGTTTCATTTACTTCCATCTGTAGATTGGAAGCATTGAAAAGGCGTATTCCACTTTCTAATCAAGGGGGATTAAATGAGCTTCGAAAGATTGCTCAAAGGTTTGAAGAGGAGATTTGTACTGCTGCAACAAGCCAGGTAAGTTCACAATGAGGGGTATCACTGATATCATTACGTTAATGTTTATCATTGCAAACACGCGTATGTACAAGATTGATGATATTATATGGTACTCACTTATTGCAGCCTGATTATCTACGGAAAATATCTTTGAAGATGCTTACAATGGAGACTAAATCCGAGAACAACATGAACAACCCTATGCCATCAAACCCAGGTGGCCCTAGTAATCAACCTCCCTGATGCAGGTTAGGTTCCAAGGCCTTGGCTTGGGTATGAATGTATGATATTATTAAGTTATGATAATGTGATTGGAAATGGGTTTTAATGATTGTATTATGTTAATATGAATTGAATTTGATGGTTAATCTGTATAGATTATTGAGTTAGCTTGAAAATTGAAAATTGGTATTTTTGATGTTTGCTAAGTTTGGAAATTGAGAATTTGACTTGTTTGTTATACTTTGATGTTGGTAATTGATCTACGTGAGCTTTATGGTATTGAGGTTTGTTATTGGAAGGATTGAATTAAGGTTTGAGAAGATTTGGGTTGTTAGAGTGTCTTAGTACCTCTAATTGTTTTGATTGACTACTTGATTAGTTGTGAAACTAATATGTGGTGATATGTGTATTGATTGTAGATTGAATTGTGTTTGTGGTTGGAGCTCTTGGCTTTGATCCATGTGATTGTAAATTGCTTGGCAAGAGGTAACCACTTTCTACTCATTATACATGCTTGTGACATGTTATGAATGACTTGGATTTCATATTGGAAAAGGAAGGTATCTGTAATGGTGCAAAGGCTTTTTGTGAACCTGTGAACATCTTCTAAAATAGCTTTGAGTTTTTCCCATGATATCTTGAATTTGAAAAATGTTATCATGGCAAATTGTGGCTATTTTGTGATTGAGCTTTGAATTGTTTATAATTCTATAACTGTTTATTTCAATGACAAAAATTCTATAATTGTTATAAAGAGCTAAAGTGTTTAATATTGTGATTTGAGGAGAACGGACATTGGTTTAGTGGAAGGTTCACCGAGGGAGTATATGGGGATGGCATTAGTGCATGCATTTGTGGGAGAATAAGGATGGAAAACATGCAGTTGTACACTCAGGCTCCTAAACTCGTTTGTGATGAGGACCCTATGGATAAAGGGAGGAAAGCCAATCACACCATGTGGATTAAGAGGGGAGAGCAAGCTCATTTGTGATAGGGCCCGGTGGTTAAAGAGGGAAGAGTTCATCACACCACGTGGATTAATAAGAGGGGAGAGCCCATGGCACCCTTTCGATTAAGAGGGAAAACCTATTGTTTGGTCTCGTACTCTGTTGATTATGGTCCGTTTGCATCACTTGAATGATGAGCTCAACGAGTAACTACTAAACATAGGGGAACGTGTTAGCCAATAAGTTCAGTTATAGAAGATAAGGCGAGTGAATAATAAGGGAGAATAAGAGTTTATACTAAAGTTTTTAATAAAATAATTATCCACGTGACTTAATGATCATCTTGGGATGAGGCTGAGATAAATATAACTGATATAGTGTGAATCATGATAATGATGTTGATACAGTGTGCGTTATGATAATGATGTTGGGATGAATGCATTTGGTTTATTGTGAATGGTCATGATGATACTGCCTTGGTTATGATAGCGTCATTTATATGATGCTGTTGATTTTGTTATATGGATTTACCTTGTGGTTTTCAAGAAAAAGAAATGGCAATATGAACATCCTTTTGAAAAGTTGAGAATGAAATGTTAATATATCCTAGGTGGCATATTATCAAGCGGGCGTTTTCCTTCTATTTATCCTTCCTTAGCACTCACATATGCTTTTTGAGTTGGATTGTTGTTTGCTAGGACCTTTGTTCTCAAAGGTTTTCAGGTGAGGGCTCCCATACCGGATCTTTGGAGAAGGCGTCTGAGGCGTGACCTTAGACAATCATTCATGTATATGCCCTTTTTGTATCTGTGCTAATAAAATTGTGTATTACCAGAGTTGGGCCCATATTTTGTTATTATGCTGGAGATACCCTTGCTTATGATGTCTTGATGGCATTGACGAAAGCCAGAGGCCTCTCAGGATTTTTATTTACTACGCCAAGTGGATTAATGACTAATTGGTTGATTTTACTTATGCATGTTTATTTGGTGGATTTCTTATGTCTGGATATAAGATGACTTTTATTATCCACCATAGACTTCGGGGATTTGAGTTGATTTCTTTTCCATTCTGGATTTGTTTTCCAAGAGAAGTTAATTTGTGGTAAGTATGATAGTGCCGTTTTGAAAGTAAGTAAAATCTCTTATTAATATGGCTAACCTTTTTTGTGAATTGAGCCTTTTGTTGACCATGATTATTATTTTAAATGGCGAATTGTTGACCAGCTCCGTCCAGTGCCTTGCCTTCTCCGTTTTGTCTGTCATCTCCTTCTCTTCTTCCACAGCTTGGTTCGTCTTAGGAGGATATGGATGGTAGAGAGAAGAAGAGGAGGACACATGGGAGAGAAGAGGCCAACGGTAGAATGTATCTCCTTCTTCTGGCACCGCGAAGCTCAACGCGTCTCCGATCTCCTTCTGCCTTAAAGCTACTTCTGGGCCAATTTCACATTATTAAAATAAACTCGACGAAAAGGTTTATTAGTTATAAGGAAAAAAATAGTTACAAATTAGCTTAAAATATGAGTTGCACTGTAAAGTTTATTAGAATAACTGGTATTTAGAAGGAAATAGATTAAAACAAAAAAATATAGAGTAGAAAAGAAAATGACTATTGGAATGGAAATATGAAAGGACGCACTCAAAAGTGGGAATTAGCAATCATTAATCAATGTAAATAATTAATTAAAGTGAGATTGAAATGTCAATATGAAAGAATGCACCCAAACTTACTAATTAAGCTAATCATTAATCAATGTGAATAATTAAGACAAAAATATATCAAACCCTCTTGAACTTTGATTAAGTTTCACATGACTAACATAATCTTTAAAATTTTAATTTAAGAATCTTGGTGTTTCATATTTTGTCTATTACCTCTTATGCTTTTAACATCAATGTTAAAGTAAACGGTTTGTTCATATTACATTTTTTATAATTTTTATTATATATCATGCCATTTAAAAAATAGCAATTAACATTTTAACTATAAATTTAAGCTTGTTACACTTGTTTATTTGAAAAAAAAAACATACTCAAATAAATACTTTAAATACTTTTTTAACATTTTATATGTTTTAAGACTTTTTTTTAAAAAAAAAAAGACACAGTTAAATAAATAATTTAAATATTTTTTAGGATTTTGATTTATTTTTAAATATTTTAAGTATTTAAAAAATAATTAAAAATTATGTTTTGAAGACCAGAATGTCTTGTGTTATTTTTTTAAATGAGACTGTATATAATAATAATAATTACAAATACTATTATATATGACAAAATCTCCTACCTATACTAGACAAGTATATGCTTTACCCAAAATGTCACTAGATGACCCACGGAGTTTTAATTACCCAATCAACAGTTAAATTGGTCTCCCTAGAAATTCAAACACAAGTACAGTTATTTATCATACAATATAAAATTCATCTTATATATTTACTTCATAACATATAGTAAAATCATTTTAAAAAAGATAAACCAAACACCCGTCAAGTTAAATCGAGTTTACTGTATGTTTCGAAACTTACGTTGTTTCCTTTTATCCTGTGGTTTGGGATACTTTTATAGTTGTCTTAGGTACTCTTTTGTCTTGTCAGATTTGGTGGTGCAGGTTGATGCTTGGGAGATTCTTTCTCATTAACAAAGGCTATTCCAGTCATTTTGCATCCAAACTCATTCCATGCCCGAAGTGCAGCTGTGGATGGTAATGTTTCAAAATTTCTTGGCCCTATTATCAAATAAGTCACTACATTGGTCCTTTACTGAAATATGCCCGAAAATGAAATGAGTGTAATCGCTGAGTGGGCCCAGTTGTATGATAATGTACAAAAGGACAGATCCATTGTGGTAGCTGAGCAATTTTTCCTTCGACATCAGTGATGTCACAATTTAATAATTGATTCCATATAATAGTTAATCATTTTTTTTAAAGTTAAACACATTATTTTAAAGTATTTATATTTATGATTTTTCTTTAAATTAATATGTTTAATTTATAAAATAATATTTATAATCTAATGATGCATGAGTAAATATTTTTAAGTGATGTATTTCACTTTCTTAAACCATATAAAAAGTCAACTGATTTTTATATTATCGAAAGTAATATTACAATATAGAAGTATATTTTTTGTTGGTAAGAAGTTACGGTGTGCTTATCTTTTAATTGTTTCAAAATGCAAGTAATTTATTATACAAAATGACCATTTATATATTTGGATTTGGTTCCCCTACTAAACATTTTGCTTAGTAGGGAAAGCTAATTACATCTGAACAATTTAGATCTAATTTAGGTGGTTAAGATTTAATTTTTTAAAATTCTATATTTTTCTTAAAAAATATTCTAGTAGATGTATAATAAAAAATAAAAAAAATCTTTCAACTATTATATTTTTAAAAATAATTTTTTATTTGAGAAATCACCATTTAAAAAAATCAAATCTCAATAATCTACATCTAATTAGTTCTTCCTATTAGGCAAAATGGGGGAATGAAGGGAAGCATAGATTCATCTTCATCAAATATTTTTACATGTTAGCTTATTATAAGAATCATTTTCTTGCCCTTTTTGGTGAACTGGGATATATTTCTCTAATTTAATTTTCTAAATTTTTAAAGTTCAATTAATTGTCTTAAATGTTTTCCCCCAACATTGTATTCAACCCTAGGTTCAATTAATAATCTTCAATGTCCCCCCCCTCCAAAAAAAAACTTTTCAAATTGCATTGAGTTACAAGAAATGGAATACCTACTTTCCTTATATGTAGGATCGTTTACTGAGTTTGTGAAGAAATATTTATCTACTTGAAGAGTATCATATCATTTGGACCCCTCCAATAGAAATATTCTAATTGTCTTCTTTTTATTGATCCTACAAATATATATTATAAAGTTGTAGAAAGAAATAATTAAGAGAAATTTATTAGATACAAGATTTATTAAAAATGATAATTGGAATATTTTTATTGGAGAAAATACGGATG
>QFDD01010748.1:0-12312 GCA_006871305.1 Vachellia collinsii
GTTATAATGGATTGTATTGTATCATTGTAATTTTGATGTTATTTTTAGTTATTATTTGTGCATGTTGGACAATGGATATTATCATATAGGACATCATGTTGGATTCTATAATTTCTGGCTTTAGTGCAATGCATCCCCATGTTAGATTATGTGCATACATGAAGCAATTATTTAATAGTTTTTAGCCTTTATGTTGTTTAGCAAGAGTGTAGTAGATTAGGCTTGATGAGCATAGACATATAATATCTTAACCCAAGCCAACAAGCCCATAAAAAACGGATATAAATTTTTTTTTTTTTTTAAATAAGGCTGGCGGACTACCTAGACTGGTCCAGGTAGTCCGCTAGACTGGTCCAGTCCAGCCCGACCTCGGGTTGAGGCTGGACTGGACCGGACCTCGGGCTGCCTTGTCCAGCCCGAGGCATTAGCCAGACCAGACCTCGGGTTGCATTCCAACCCGGTCTGGTCCGGTCCTTGCACAGCCCTAATATTAATAATTGACAGTTTATTTGTTAAGAAATAAGGTCACTCGATTCCACGCGTTTAATCGATATTTAATGTCTTATTTGATTCATGTCCTTTTGACCTTTTGTAATAGTGTTCATAACAAAACCAAATAAAACATATTCATATTTATATTAATAATAAAAATTAATTTTCCAACTTGATTTAAATGAGGTAAGAATGTAATATGAGATTTATTAGCTTACATTTGAGTGTGCTTTTGTAAAGTTAAGTCTGGGCCTTTTTGTATGAGCTTTGGTGAAGTAAGGTTGTGTAAATCAAAATAAAACTATCTTTTATACTTATCTAATAAACTGTAAATTATGTTGAAAAAGTTATTAATCCAACAATAAAGTTGGATCCCTTCTTCTTTGTTCTCCTTCGTTTCTCTGGATATTATTAACCCAAAAGCTTAGTGTCTTCTTCATAGAAGATAGTGCCAGCTCCACGCACCTTGCTCACAACAAACGATAATGCTGTCGGCTTTGATCCCATCATTTTTAATTTTCAATTCCTATGTGTCTTCATCAGTTTCACCCTCTCTCTTTTTTAATATACACGCCCTTCTCTCCTTTTTATACCAATTTTATTTAGTATTTTTTTATAAAACCCTTTAGCGGTATTAATAAGTACTCATTTCTTTTTATAAAGAATACTTAATAAAAAATTGATTGATTTTGGTAAATACGTAAAAAAAATGAGGAATTAAATAAGGGCGAAAAGTAAAACTCACAAGAAAATTTTTAAATAAACTATGAATATTTTTTATAAATAGAAATAAGGCAAGTCTAGTTTTTAATGTTCTTGAAAATGTAAACTCAAATCGTAAGTTCAAATAGTAAGTTTGTAAGATTTTACTTTTTCTCAATAAATAGCTAATAAAAGTATTTTATTAAAACATAAAATATAAAAATAAAACAATTTAATTTAGATATGTTTTAAATTCAAATAATTGAAATCAAACACAACAATATTCATAATTTAGCTTATTCAACCAAGAAAGTTTTCTGAAATTCATATATAAAATCACTTATCATAATCTAATCTAAAAAATTACTACATTAATCATTCTCTTTTTACATAAATTACATAAAATTTTACTCTATTTTGAAAACATATGTAAACCACACTCAAAATTAAAATGTATGTTAAAAAAAATTGTGATTATAATATCTTACAAGGGAGCGGGAGAAAGCAAGAATTTTTTTTTTTTTCAATTTTTCCCTCCATTTAATACCCCACTTTTTTAAATTTCAGTTATTAAAAAAACAATAATTATATCTTAAAATTTGAAACATAGCATACCTTTTTTTTTTAATAGAAAACGAAAAAACCATCAGCAACTAAACTCCCAGGGCAACAAATACACCAACGACATTCCCGCAGTCCTGCAACACCAGGTCCTCAATATCCTCACGGAGGTTCTCGACAATCATGAGATCAGTCGGCACGTTTCAAGCTTCCCTTGTTAGGGCATCGGCCCCTGCGTTAGCCTCATGACAGCACATGCAACAACTCTAAATCCAACCACGTTTCAGCATGCTCTCAATATCATGCAGATTTAATAGTTTAATCTTGGTGGGATGGAGGAATTGGTGACTGCAACAACTGGATCAGTTCACCATTGTCACTCTCGATAACTACCTCTTGATATCCTTGATCTGATGCAATCTTCAAGCCCCACACAATTTCGCAGGCCTCAGCTGATAGAACGAAGCCCGGGCCAATTCTGTACGTGAATGCATGAAGCAGCTCCTCATGATGATCTCGTAAAATACCACCGCACGTGCGCCGGCTAATTATTGTATTCCTTGAACCATCCATATTAATTTTGACCACCGTGAAAGCAGGCCCCAACCAAGAAGGACTCAGGTTCAGATTTCGCTGGTTTGGCAGTAGAGTGCATGAGCCCCCGGATACAACAGCTCGAGCTTGGGCTAATAGATCACACATTCCATCTATGTTGATTAAATAATCGAACCAAGTTGGTCAAAAACCTGCCATGAGTGCAAGACCATAGGAATAGGTGGTATCTTTGAGGCACTTTAAGCTTCCAAATACTCTTCCAAGGAGCCCGAACATCTGGTAAACCAATAGATAATACCTGATACACAGATTTTAGAGAAAAATATCCATCATTTGACCACCGTCAAACTGGGAAATCGGAATTCTAGCTCGCATGACATTGGACTCGTCCGATTGCATCCAAGATATTCACTCGTAAGAGCCTATCAAACATCTGCCACTTCCATTGCCCGTTTGGCAGCAAGCAATCAGACACTCTCTATTAGGACACCTCCTCTGATAGGGGTTGTAGAGAGACGTCCTCCAGCTTCTTCAAATGAGGTACCCAGTTATGTTTTCAAAATAAGGTCCTTCTTCCATTGGCAAGTCGCCAAGAAATACACTCTTTCACAGTTATCCGATTAGTTCTGACCCCTTTCCATGTTGATGACTCCAAACGACGCTTCTCCACTTGTGGAATCAAGTTACTCCCAGCCTTATACTTCTCTCAGAAATTTAACCCACAACAAGTTTGGCTTATTAATCAATGCCCATCCAAGTTTGGTCATGAATGCCTAGTTTTGGTGTCTGGCTTGCCTTAAACCCAACCCTCTAGCTTGCTTCCTGTCATGAACACTGTCCCACGCCACCAAGTGCGGTCGTCTGCGGGCCCCAGTACCAGCCCATAAAAAATGCCTACATCTCTTACCAATCTCGGCGCAACGCCCCAAAGTAGAGTTATGGTCTGCATCGCATAGGATGGTGAAGGTTTTAGAACATACCTGGAGATCCGATATGATATTCACGGTACCCACACGAACTAAATCGCGTAGTACGAATATGATTATATTTCACAGCAGCAACACAAAAGAGTGAGAGAAAGAATTTTGGAAAAAAGGAAGGAACTGAGGAAGTTTGTTTCAAAATGAAGAACTTTTTTTTTTCTCTGCCTATTCTTTCTCTTTTATATTTAAAAGAGTGGCAGTTTTTTTCTTTTTAAATTTTAAAATATAAAAATGCACGTTCAACTTCTCCCTTTTTAACCGTTCCCTCTCTTTCTTTGCGTATTATTTAATTGTTTTGAGGAATTCTACTTTCATTAACATCATATTATTGATTATTATATTCTCTACCCAATATAATGGGTTGGGCCTAATCCACCAAGGGTGGACTAGCCCAATTTTCTAACAGATGGCATAGTCGATGTTATTGAGGAAACTAATGTATGCCTTCCTACCAAGGATAGCATATTGACATTCCATTTTTTTTTTTTGATACAAATTGACATTCCATTTTGCTAAGCGGGTACGGTGTTGTTAAGAATCATCTAAGGCCTAAGAGTATAGTCCATGTATCAGATTCAGTATTAAGTGTGTAGACCATTTATGTTGTTGCATTGTAATATTCTAGAATGTATTCCATTAGGTATACGTGTACATATCCAGCAAGCTTTAGAGTTTTTACTCTTGCTATATAATGAATAGTAAATGGCAGAGACAATTACGCCATTATTTCAGATATTCCTTTTTTTCAAATTTTATCTAGTGTCCATCTTATCCAATATAAATTTGTAAGCATAAGGTGATGATCATTCATGCCACATGGGCATCGATCGGAGTAAAGTTAAAAAATGCACTAATCTCTACTTCTGGTATGATTCATATTATTGGAAAAGCATATGTGAGATTTTGTCACAGTAACTCGTTGCCTCGAAATATCACATAAATCCTCCAAAATTGCTTTTACCACTGCTACCTAATCCATATCTCCTATTGCAAATAGAATTGGATCATCTGCAAAAAAAACATGAGAAATATCAGTGCCTTGTTTGGATAGCCTAAAGGAGCACTAGTCACCATCAACTATATCCGTCCGAATGAGATGGCCCAATCTCTCCATCATAAGAATGAAGAGATAAGGAGAGAAAGGATCACCTTGTTATACCTCACGGGAAAGGCAAAACCCATCAGCTGCTTCTTTGTTCCAAAGCAAACACATCCTTGGTGAAGAGCACAAGCATGAATCATATCATCACACATATAATCTAGTATGCCACTAAACATTGGGAAAGAAAACTCCAGCGAACACGACCATAGACCTTTTCAAGATCAATGGTAATTGATGCGAGTCATATAAGACCATTTTGACTTAAAGATTTTTCATAGAGTGAACAATCTCTTAAACAAGAACAATATTATTAGCACTCTGATGTATATGTCTTTTAAACGAAGACATATATATGTGTTGGCCACATCAAGTACCAGTAACATAAATAAAAATATATTTTAATTACATATTATTTATTATAAATGAAAATAAATGACCAAAAATATATTTTAAATTATATTAGTTCACGGTATCAAAATTAAGTAATAAAAATTAAAATTGATAAAAATGACAAGGATATTGTTACATGTGGAATATAAAAAATATGATAATATTAAAAATCTTGGTACTTCAGAATATAATGGAATTTGAGAATAACTTTTATAATAAAATTATAAGAGTAAAAATGAGCTGAAAAAGTACCTAAATTATCTAAACTGACAATCTGCAAGTTCACAACCCCAAAACGCGATTTTCAGATGTTGATTTGACAAATGGGGCTTATCACATGCAAAGGAAAAAAAAAACGGGGGAGGTTATGGGTTTATTTTTCTCTCTCTTTCAACTCTTCTATTGAGCCTTTTTTTTCTTCAGAAGTTGATTTGATAAATGAAGTTTATCAATTATCACACTTAAAGTACACTACAAAAAAACATAAAATTAAATACAAAATTTATCACGGAATTACTCACTCCAAAAAGGGTTTGGTAAGGCAGGAGTAGGCTTGGTATGTAGAAATCACCTGGGCTCATTTCTAGGAGGAATGGGGATGAAGGTGAGTGCCTGTACTGCACTGGAAAGTGAATGCAAGGCTGTGAAGGAAGCCTTAAAGGTGTGCCATATGTTCAGAGGATCAAAAATCTGCATAGAAATAGATTGTGAGACCTTATACAATCATATGAAGAATGACTCAGTGATGGGAGTGGAGTGGCAGTGTGAAGTCATATTGCAAGAGATACTATTACTGATTAAAGAGAAGAAGGATATTGTTCTCTCCTTGGTGCCCCGCCAAGGTAATTGTGCTGCTGATGCTATAGCAGCTGCTAGCAGTAGAAAGGAGGAACCCAATGGGTGGTTAGCAGTTGCACCTCCTTTCCTGGATGGAATACTTATGGATGATCTAGTGAATAATAAGATCAAAGTGCAGGTGGGTGTAAAGCAAGTGGTCAGCGCTCAACTTGCAAATAAAGAAGGTATTGGCTGAGACTAGTGGAATAGGATAGCTTCATGGATATTAGTTAATAAGTGTTTGTTTGTGTTTAAAGTGAGTTGTGTGTTAGGTTGTATGATTAGGCTTTATTGAGTGTTTGTTTGGCTTCGGTTATTGGCGTGTGTACTAATTGTTTTTTGGTGATTAATAAAATGGACTCTTTTTTGGCAAAAAAAAAAAGCAATTTTTTGATGGAATTTTCGACGGAATACATGTCCGTTAGAAATTCCGTCGGAAATATGGTAGAAATTTCGTGAAAAACTTTCACATGGAATTTTTTCATATTTCCGTTGCACGTTGCTGTTTTTTTTTTTTTGTAGTGAAATGGAACACTTTACAAAATATTATAAACTAATTCACACTCTCTAAAGAAATTAGTTGAGGTTAACTTTCTTCATTTAGTTTGTCAGACACACATTTTTTTTTTCACATTTGCTCCTATTAAGTGGTTTTTGGCCTGCTTCGAATATCACGTTTCTTAATTTTATGAAATATTCATAATTATAATTATAATTAAAATAAATAAATAATGCACAAGTAGACAAATTTTCCTTCCAATGCCTCATACAGTAAACCAACCTTCCCTTCTACTTCTAGTGCCCTATAATTGAAATTGGATGGAATATGAAGCATGTAATAATATAATGTAAAACCATTAACTTGAAAACTGTTATGAAATATGATGTGTGGTGTGGATGTTCTTGTGACTTATGAGATTCCACTCATGACATTATGCCCTTTAACCTCCCAACTTTAAGAGTTTTAAGTATGTGTTTCCTATAACCCCCTATTGTCCATTAAGTTCCTTAATACACTTGTAACTCATTTGCTTTGTGATCAATGCCTTGAACCCTATAAATAGGGACAATGTAGTAAGCTTTTGTACACATACAAGTGATCAAGAGAATACACTTTTCTCTCTCAATTTCTTCTCCTTTCTCTTCTTCTACTCTCAAACTCTCTCTTACTTTATAACACGTTATCAACACGATACTCTACCGGATGAGTTCTTAGCATATTCCTGATTCTCATAAATTTTTGTTTGTTGCATCTACCTTGTGTGGAATGTAATGTTTTTTTTCTTAGAGTTACATTAGCAACTCCCTCTACTTTTCTTACTGTATCTTTGATTTATTTACTCTTGATCAATCTGGGATAATCTGATGAGCCACTGTATGGAATTAGTTGATTCTTTTACCGGATGTTTTAAACACCGGATTCCATGGTTAAGATTGGAAATTGTTGCTATTATTCTATCTTATTTCAATTTTCTTACAAGTTATTTGATATTATTGATATTATTTTTGTTTTGGCCTGAAGCCATATTGCTATAATATATTTGAAAATATGACCTGAAGTCATATTATTTTGATTATATAGCTAGAAGCTATATTCCTTTTCAATCTTGAAATTATATAACCAGAAGTTATATCAAATGGCCAGAAGCCATATATGTTTTTCTATCTGACAATATAGCCAGAAGCTATATTAATTTAATTCCTTATTATATGGCCAGAAGCCATATACTTTTGTTGAAAAGTCAGAAGCCACATGATTCATTTATCCTGAAGATAAATGACTAAAAGTTATATAATACTGACTTCCTATCATTGGCCTGAAGCCATATGATTTTAATTTTTGTTATAATATTTTACTTTATATTATTTTTTATCTTTACAAATTTTATTTAATTATCATTCGTATTATTATATTTGCATTGTTACATTTTCTGCTATTTTCTTCATTGTTATTTATTTTATGTTATTTATTTACTGTTATTATAGTAAACCAGAAGTTTACTTGATCAAGACAAATTTATTGTTGGCATGACTTGTTTGATCATCCAAGTCATATATAAGATGCAACATATATTTAAAAATTATGAACTGACATCTATTGAAGAACCAGAAGATTCTTCATGAATAGCCAACATATTATATAATTCAAAAGTTATTTATGTGCTACTTGTTCTCAATAGAATATGGATCATGAGAAGATCATTAGTCATGATTTGAAATAGATCTCTACATTTCTGGAAATATATTGCTCTCATATGGGCCCATTCAAAAAGTATGTAAACCATACAAGACTTCAATAAATTTGATAGATGCATCTACAAGTTGGTTACATATGTGATCATTATTAGCTTGCAACCTGAAGTTTGCAAGATTGTTTGAATAAATCATTATGATGATGAGAGCATAATTTTCAGATTGTACGACTCATAAATCATTTGTTAAAGCCTCCGTATATAGCTTGATTAAAACTTATGAGAACAAAATTTCCACTTCAGTGTTTGCAAAATTGATTTGATATATTGCAGCACTTGTACACATCAAGCCAACAAAATTCTCCCTGTGAAATTGACTTTTAGTCAGGAGCCAAATATTTTCCATCTCGAAGGTTTCAATGTGCAATGTTTATTCTTATTGATCCACCACCATGCACATAGATGGAAAGTTGAGATAAATGTTGAGCAAGATTCTCCTCTTTGTTTGTCTCTAAACGAAACGAAATGATGTTTCTAAAGGGAACAAATGGGTTTATGAGACTTGTACTGCATTATTGGTTACTTGTCATTTGATAAAGTTTTTCCACATGAGGGGGAGAAATTGAGTAGCTGGAAAAGAAAACACATTGAATGCATTATTAATATCAAATGTAGATCCTCAAAAATATTAGTATGAACCAGATGTTCATCGAATATTGCATTCATGACATATTGCAAAATATCTGTTAGATTTATTTACTAACTTAAATGAGAATTACCAATTCTCATATTCCAGCTGAAAATGCTCCAATCAGCATAAATAAGAATGAGACATGCTTGAAGCATGGGAAATCAATAGATTCCAAATATAACATTTTGGATAAATAGGAGCATATTATTAAGATGATCATATTGAGGAGACTGGTACTCAAGAAAAGGCCAAGACATAACTAATTGCAAAAACCTCAAGAGAGGTTCAGGTACCTGAAAAATAATATTGAGATTTTGATAAGTTATATCGCAATGAGAAAAATGGAACCGAAAAGGATAAAGTTGTTGACAACAGTTTTGATAATAATATCACGTGATCAAATGATGATCTTCTACATATATCTGTCATGCAAAATAGACATGAAAGTGATTGGCCATGATCAGAAGTGAAAGGAAAAGACGCAGTGAAAGTACGATTATGCTATTTCGATGTGAGAATTATGGACCTGCAGTGCAAACACATGAAATAGAAATCTATTATATGATATGTGAACATTTATGTGAAAACAAAGGTTTTCATAATGGTATGATGATTGTGATCATATATAAGGTATATTATTTGGTAATTGATACAAAATAATCACTAGTCTGGCAGAATATATGAAAAATATGCGTCTATTGAAAATTGTTAAAGCCTATGCATATGGCTCATTGGACAGTGAAATGTGCATCAGAATGCTTGAAAGATATATAACACCTAAGCATGTCTGAGTATACCATTCAATATATAAAATGTTATATGGAATTAACATTTTGACATTATATATAATTGATTGAAAAATGTATAGAATAAATCAGCATATCCAGAAGATATGATTGTGAAATACATTTTTGCATATAATTTGATGACAATGCATTTGTATAGTCAGATAAAAAGAAGATCAACTATCTGGAAAATCATTGATGACATTTACGTTAAAGAAATATGTTTCATTGATAATGAATGATATTGTCATCAGAAAGTGATATTGTCATCAGGGGGAGTCAAAGTAATGTTATCAGGGGGGTAAAGATTATGCTGTACTCTTTTCCTTAACCAAGGTTTTGTCCCACAGGGTTTTCCAGGTAAGGTTTTTAATGAGGCAGTGTCAATATATATTGTGTACTCTTTTTCCTTCACTATGTTTTTGTCCCACTGGGTTTTTCATAGTAAGGTTTTAATGAGGCACAATATTTGTTTATGAACATCTAAGGGGGAGTGTTATGAATATTACAACATCAAGTGTGGATGTCCATAGCCTTATCTCTTGGAATTCTACACTTAAAGTTATAACCTACAATATGAATGGCTTCTTGGGAGTTTCATATGGTTAATACACATAATGACCCTTATGTTACATATCCTACAATAATGTGGATTGATTCCAATGCCTTTATATTGTATCATAATGTGGATTAATTCCTATGTTTATGGCATTGTAACTCTTGAAAGGATTTGGTGCCTATAAATAGGATTGTAGCACAAAAAGTTGTATGGATATGAAGAACACACATGAATAAGAATCACTCTCTCCTTCCTCCCCAATTCTCTCTTGTCTTGCTCATCTCTCTTCAATATTCTTTTATTTTCATAACAAAAACAAACTAATTATGTTAATGTTTGCACCACTCATTTTTTATATTTTTAATTAGGGGATTACGTAGCACATTGTACAGCCTGAGCAGTTAGTACCGTTGCTTCAAGAAGCGTGTGCAAGCCGTGTGGTTGGATAGGATTCATGAACCTCATCGATTGGTGGCTATATGATTTGAGTAGAATAAAGTAACATCAAATTAAGAGTATTATTATCGTCATCAATAATATTATCTCTAAAATTTAATTATTTATTTAGTTATGATCTTAATAAAAAGGGTAAAGGACCATTTTCGCCCCGGAAGTATCCACGATGGAGCACTTAATATCCGGAAGTTTTTTTAGGACCAAATTTGCCCCGGAAGTTTACAAAAGGTAGCACTTTGGACCTGGACCAACGGATCGTTAACCATTCACCGTGAACTTGACAGGTGGCATAAGATTTCCACGCTGGCATCTTACATGGATAACACATGTAACTTAATAGCTGAGGTGGTCTACTATGTCGTGGCTCAGTGAAACTGTGGAACAACTTCCCAAAACAGAAAGCCCCAAATTTGCAAAGTTAACTGAATCCCTAGTGAAAGGAGAGCAAATTTGAGGCGCATGAAAGCGAGGTGCATGTGTGAATAATTGGAACAGCTCAGAGATTCATCCTAAAGTAAGGTATGGAAGCTGTAATATGAAGTTAAATGAGTTTTTCACTCTGCTCTTTGTCTGTTTATGTATTGCAAAACTTTTTTTAATTATGATTAATTAATTTGGGATTAAGGTTTAATGGAGTGTGGTGGGGATGGTGGTCCCGAAGTTGGTAAAGATGATAGTGATGATGACTTCGACTTGTTAGAGAGTTTAAGAGGTGAATTTGGTTCTTTAAGTAATTTGATTGGCGATAAGTTTGGTGAGAAGCATGCAGAAGAGGAAATCAGTGAAGTGGGTCATGATAATGGAGAAAAAGATGGCTTTAGTGATAATAGTGAGGCTCTGAACAGTGAAGGGGATGATAGTGAGTGTGACGGGAGTGAGAGTGACGATGACAGTGATGAAGAAGATGATAATGTAAGCCTGAGAGTTGAGTTGGTATCGGCAGATGTTGGTGATGATGGCAGCGAGCATGAAGACAATGACTTTGAAGATAATGGCATAGTTGACACTAATGGGCCTCCAACAGAAATGAGAGTCCAAGAAGATCTTATTGGGTCAAGGCCCTTTTTCATGTTGGGTGGGATATATGCTAATAAGAATGAGCTTGTTCGTGCAATAGATGATTATGCCATACTTGTAGGAGTGAAGTTGAGGCTAGTTAAAAGTGAGCCATTGAGAGTGAAGGCCAAATGTCAAAAGGGATGCCCATTTGTCTTATATGCTTCCAAAGATGGGTCAAATCCTGGGCTAGTAGTGAAGACATTATTATTAGAGCATAGTTGCAGTAGGGTTTTTAAGAACCCTAGGGCAAAAGTGAGGTGGTTGGCGGCCTATTTTAGAAGGAAGGTTCAAGAAAAGCCAAAATATAAAGTTGCCTACATGAAGAAAGATGTGGAACTTGAATTGAAACTGAATGTAAGCAAATACAAGTGCAAAAGGGCAAAGAGGCTGATTATAGAAGAGTTGGAAGGGGGATACATTGATGAATTCAAAAATTTGGAAGCATATTGCAATGAGTTGAAGAAATATAATCCTGGATCTGATGTATCTATTGAATTGAGCAAAGAGGCTCTTGAAAGTGGCAAAAGGGTGTTCAGCAGAATGTATATATGCTTCCACGCTTCAAAGGTAACAAGTTATTAACTTTTATGTGTTTATAGTTTTTACTTATGAACTGAGCAAAGAAGCTTTCTGTGTTGAGTTACAAGTTACAAACTTTAAGTGGGGAAGTCCGAGTATTGAAGTGTTGTAGAACATTCCTTGCAGGGACGTGTTTATTGAGTGAAATAAGTAGCAGTGTATGTGTGTTAGAAATAAGTAGCTGTCTGTTTGATTGTATTTGTGTGAACTTGAATTGGACTATCCAATTTATAAGTTAATCAATTTTTATCTCTTTACAGAAGCACCAAAACTAGATTCAAAATTATGCATAAAAATGTAAAAGAAGCTCATGTAAATGCATAAAATCAAAACATGAGCCATATTATTACAGCAAAGCAAACCATAAGT
>QFDD01010749.1:0-10321 GCA_006871305.1 Vachellia collinsii
TTTTTGATAAAATGACTTCTAATTTTAAGATAGAAACTTGGAGTTTTTGGACAAGAAAATTAGAATTTCTTGAAAAGAACTATTTTCACAAGAATTGAATTAAGTAGAGTATGCATTCACATATGTCTTCTTCAGTGTTAAGATATATCTCGTTCAAGCTTTTATTTAATATCTTAACTCTAGGGTATGCATTAAATGGTTTATTTGAAATAAACTTTGTTTTATGTATAAATATAACTGTTAATCAGTTTTCCTCAGGGATGAGAAAATAACTTGGAACCCGATGGACCGCCCCAAACCTGCTCAATATTTTTTCCGTATGGGCCCGCCCAAAAATGACCCCTCACGGGCAGCTTGAACGAGACGAGCTTTGCAATTAAACTGGTGGGCTATGAGCACACCCTCTAGTAGCTCATGCCAACCCACACACACATATATATATTAATATTTTTAAATTATATTGATCTTTTTATAATACATTAAATCTCTAACTTATTAAACAAGGTCGTATGCATGGTTTAGTGGTAAAGGAATCATGTCCAATTTGTGAAACTTTTTATCCTTTTTTATATTTACATAAAATTTAAATCTTAACAAAAAAATAAATAGAAAACCCTACCTTCTCTTTTAGTTACTTCTTCTTCATCCTCTCAAACTCACCACCTTCTCCCCCTTTCTCTTTTCTTTCTCTTTCCTCCTCTTCTTCACTATCACATTATCTCTCTCTTCCCTCTCCTCATCACTCTTTCCTCATTGTTGAAACTCTCTGCATAATCTCGACCCTGCAGAAGGCCAGACATCCCTTCAGGCTCTGAGCCAAAAACAAGATGGCAGTGACAACTTTGATAGTTAGAAGCATTGATTGTAGCTCCTCCTTATTCAAGTATTCAGGAAGCTGAAGAACTTTGTTTTGTGGATGAGTAGAAGTCGAAGGCATTGGAGAAATGCCTTGCAATCCTATATGGTCCTCTGGAATTGTTTAATTTGAGAATGTAAATGGGGTTCAACTCAAACCCGCCCAACTTAACCACATCCATTTAATGTGGGCTTAGACAGGGTTCTTGTTTAAAAATAAATGAGCAAGCTTTAGGTTAACCATTGGGCTAGCTCATCTTCCCGTTGCACACCCATATTTTTACTTAATGCATTAATAAGCTTTATTTATTTATTTATTTTTTGAGATTAAGGCAAAATGATATTAAAGATAAAAAGTAATCATCATTACAAACATTTATACACTATAGGACAAATATATGAATCAACTACACTATTATTAAGGGATGGGGGAATAACATATGCATGAACCAAGAGGAAAAAGGAGAGTAAAGTATTAAATCATAAGTAACATCATCCATTACAGCAACATTGATTAACTTGATTTTGTTGCTTCGTTTATTTGTACAACAAATGCCCAAAGAGTGATGATCATGTGGAAAAGAGGGAATATTTTGAATGATCCATTGAAGCCCTGCTCTGAGACAAATGTGAAAAACGATGTTGAAACTTTCACTTTTCTTGTCCAACTCAAGTGACATAATAGGGAAGCTTGGTTGCAAATTAGGATATGAAAGATTTTTGTCCTTTAGGACTTCCTTCTATGTAAAATTATAGTCTATCTTGTTTGAAGGGTATTCTTTGAAATATGGGATGGCTCCTAAGAACTTTGAATGGTGATTGAGGGATTAGTCGAGAAGGCCATAGAGTTGAATCAATTTTTCTATAGATTCCCTTTATTGTGTTCATTTGAGATATAGGAAAACCTTTATGAAGTGAATTTTTCCTTTTTTCCATATTGTGTTGTGCAAAATTGTTATCCCATAAATGAAGTAGAGATCTCCATCATCAAATAATTGCATCATAATACTTTTAAATGAGGTACAGAAAGGGGAGAAGTCAAAACCGTCAACTCTAATTGAGAAACATCTGAACCATATGGATCTTACAAGTGTTAAATGGGTTCTTCTTGATCACATCCAAATTGAAATTTACCAAAAACATGTTAATGATAAGCCTTTAGAATATCATAGGAAGGTAAAGCTTTACAGAGCAATTTTCAAATAAATAATAGAGATTTAAGGGGTAGGGATATTTAACCACAAAAATTTTTAAAATGGGTCTATTAATTGATGTAGAGAGATAAAACTTCAAAGACTCAACCTGTATACCTCCTTTGATGAGCTTCCTTTAGAAATTAGAAAATCTTGGTGAACCAATAAAGATAATGGGGTAGCAAGAATTTTTTTTCAGCAATTTGAGGTGAGTAAAATGACATAATGAAAGGAATATTTCGAGATTTAGGGTTCCATCTAGAAGAAAAATGTAGTATGAGGTTAGCCATTATTCTAAGATTAGAAGAGGGTCTAGACTTTCAATACATTTTCCACCATAAGTGGTAGTTGAGATGAATAATCATAGTTGAAACAACTCACCATTCCAAATTATTCATGATCATTCTTGCATTATCCATTATACCTTTCTTAAATCCAAGATGAATTACATGGGCTCTTAGTAATATGGTCTTGAGAGAAAGGAATCATTTAGGTGAGTAAAGTGATCATCTTAGTAATACCTGCATCATCCATTGAGGTGAGTAAAGTGACTTAATGAAAGGAACATTACAAAATTTAGGGTTCCATTTAGAATTTTCTTTTTGACTCCTTGAAAGCCCCAGAAAAAAAAAAATCAATCCACATGCCATCAATTTTATGACAAACATCTTTAGGAAATTTGATACACGATAAAATATGAGCATTGATTGATCCAAGAACATATTTAATTAAACAAAGCCTTGTAGCTTGAAAAAGTAGGGAAGTTTTCCATTACCTGATTATAGATTAATGATTTATTGCTTCTTGGATCAATCCAAGTTCCTAAATATTTGCCTATTCTGGAAGAAAAAATTATGCTCATGCTCTGATAAAATCTTAGCTTGGGCATAGGCATTGGAGGTGTGGAAGGCTGAATGACCTATTGTAAAGCACATCTCCCATGAGGGTATACCTTGCTACCTTGTAGGCGACCTTAAGTGTCTCATTTTTGTCTTCTGGTAGCTTCTATTCTCATAGATAGTCTTTTATTGGATCAATCCAACTTAACTCAAAATCCACAGGTAGCATTTCATTCCCCTCTTCTATGCTTCTTCTCAAGAGTGTCTCGGTTAGGATGGTTAGGTCTGAAAATCAAAGTTGATTTTGAGCAGTTGACCACTTGTCCATAAATTAGCTTGTAATGGTCTAGAACTTGTTTTACCCTGAGAATTCTAACATCACAACACTCAAAGAAGAACAAAGAATCATTTGCATATGATATGTGAGATACAGAAAATGTACTAGAGAAAATTGTAATTCCTTTCCAAAGGTTATTTTCTTCAAGATTGGAAATTAAACAAGAAAGGACATTTACTGAGAGAATATATAAATAAGGAGATAGGGGATCACTTTGCCTTAATCCATTTTGAAGGTTCAATTGTGCCTATTGTGAAACCATTAAATTAATAAAAAAATTCAACAATAGAGATACATTTCTTGATTAAATTAATCCATTTGCTAGGAAGATTACCTAAGACATTACTGCAGCAATGAAATCCATGATATCTTATCAAAAGCCTTTGAAAAGTCCACTTTAAGTGCTGTCAGTTTTTCCTTTTTGTCTTGCTGAATGTATTTTGATTCATTAAATCTGTTACTAACATTATGTTGTCCAAAATTAACTTGCCTTTTAAAAAAGCACACTAATAAAGGGCAATGAGAGAATGCAGAAGTTGCTTCAATCTATTTCCAAGTGATTTGGAAATTATTTTGTAGGATGCATTACAGAGACTTATTGGTCTTAAATCTCTACAAGTTTGAGGTTTGTCAATTTGTAGGATGAGGATTAGAGAGCTTTTATTGAATTTCCAGAATAGATGTTCCAAATTCTAGAAGGATTGTAGCATTTTAAGAAGATTCTCTTTAATTAGATCCCACTTATCCTAATGAAAATCAATGTGAAATCCATCTGGTCTAGGTGCACTACCCCTTGGCAGGGTAAAAACTGCCTCTTTAATTTCCTCCAAAGAAATTTGGTCACAATGTAATCTATCAAATTCTTCATTGAACTAACAAACTTATCAAGGTTTGATCATCCTTATGGCATCTTCCAACACTTAGGGTCCTTGTTCTTTCGTGTTCAAGGGTTCAAGTGGATCATTTACCTTTGTTTAGCGTTCTTGGGGTGTGTATATTTCATATTGGTTGTGGGTTCTTGGGATCTTTCCCTTTGGGTTTGCACCACAAGGCAATCAAAGCATAACTACAACAATGTATACTCACAAGTAAGGGTTTACTTGTTAAGTGGCTACAACCACACTTCAAACATAGCCATTACATATACAACAATCAATGCAAACTAGATGTAAAAGTTAGAAGATTTGCTACCTTAAAATGCTTTCTTTTCAATTGAACTTGAGTTGGTTTCTTGCAATTTATGACTTTCTTGTTGGTGATTCACAACCCTACACCACATGATGTATTTGGCATCAATACTAGGACATTCTCAATCCTTATATCACTTAACAAGATAAACTTAACCACTTAAGGTTCTTAGATTCTAACTTTGGCAATTGAGGTTCTAATGCTTCCAAAATTGTGCTCTTGATCTCACCTTACACAATTTCTCATTTTAAATCCATTGGAAGTATCAAAACATCCAAAATCCTTTTTCCCCTCATAGCTACGGATGGAAGAATTCATAGCAAAATAGAGGAAAATGAGGTTTTGCAATATCTCTTTTCATATACAAGCATAACCTCAATTATACATCCATTCCTCATCATTAATCAACATGCAAACATATATATATACATGTCTCATGAATTTCGGTTAGCCTTAAGGATGAGTGTTTCATGCCATAAATTTATAACAAGCTTCAATCAACTCAATCAAAGTGTCCACATGTAGCATGACATGCATGGAGTTGATCTAAGATGCTTGTTGCTTCCAATTCTTGCTATTTCTCATTTTCTCTCACTAGACCTTCCAAGAACCCTTCTTGAAACTCATCACACACAACCTTAGATAGAAAAACAAACTGGTAGAAAGGAAGAATAAAGCTTCTAAACTGATTTCGATAGAAGAATCAAGCCAAAAAGCACTTTTTACCTTTGATTCTCGCTTGATTTCTCCTTCTTTGTGTTTGTTCTTCACTTTCAGCAACTCCTTTCTCTTCCTTTGGCTGGAGCAGAAAATATGGACAGAAAATGAAGACTTGAAGGCTAAATAAAATCCATCCAAGTTTTATAAACATGTAGGGTCCAATTTTACTTATAGAGCCACTTTATACTAATAAAACTTCCACTTTTGCTAAATATCCTTAATTTCTTTTCTTCTTTAAACAAGAAGATCACAAGTGGTAGCCCTCAACTCCCCACATTCTCCTTTTGAAAAATTAAAGTTACTTTATCTAATTATTTTGTGCCGGAAATGTTTTTCGAGAATTTTTTTATCACTTGACCAGTTTATGGTCACTAAAAATTTCCAAAATTCAACCGATCACTCCATGATTTTTCTCATCACAAATAGCTTTCAAATATGCTCTAAATAAATTTTCTCCCAAAAACCCTAATTCAGGGATTTTTAGACTTTTGTATTGCCATTTTGGCATACTGTTACTGACTTAAGGTTAAAATCAATTTTATACAATAGAGCATTTTCCAGGCTATTTTTCATGATTTTAAAATATATTTTTGAGGTCCCTTGGTATTTTAAATAATCATATTTGGCTATAAATCCAAAAGGCAACCACATATTAAATGATATGAAAAATTCCCGTTATTTTGATCATTTTAACTTTAACTGAACCTCAATTCATGATCAATGAATTTTTCTCTATATTTCTAGACTAGGAGTCATTTTCTAATATTTTGGTTATATTTTTCCCAAAATGACCATTATGTCCCTAACTTTTCCAAAAATGTTCAATTTGCCTTTACATTTTCTAAATTTGCAAAATGGCATTTATGGACTTCCTTCCATTTCTTTTCACTCTCCGGATCCTTAATTATTCCGTAGTCTCTCATTTAACCCTTATCCTTGGTTACAGAAAATTGATTGTGTTATGGCATCTATAAGATGCAAGTCAAGCCTTTCATTTACTGCTAGGCTAATCAAATAATGAAAAGTAGTCAAGTCCACTGCTAATGAATACATTTCTTCAAATCGATGCTAGGTCTTTGTGAAAGCCTTAGGCTACAAGATGTTCCTTATAATCTTGTAATTTCACCCTTCTCATTTCTCTTTTATACAAATATCCCTTTGTACCCAATCAGCTTTGTATATGTAGGTGTAAGGACTACATGTCCAAAAAAAATTTTGTTTTCCAATGATTTTTATTTGAAATTAATGAAATCCTTCCATAGGGTCAAATCCTTTCTTTGTTGATTCTCAGCAATGCCTATTGGCTCATGATTCTCATCATCATTCATAACTCATAACTCCATATGCCATATTATAAGCAAAGATGATGTCAATGTTGACTTCATTTCGATCCCATCGGATTCCATTCATGACATAATTTATTGAGATATCATTATTTTTGTATGTTAGATACCTAAGTCTCTTCTAAGATTACAACAGTCTCCTCTGAAGATAATAACACTTCAGGAGATAACTCTTCTAGAGTGATCAAGTTTCCTTGATTATCCTCGATATGACCATCTATATTCTTGGATCATTTTTTCTTTCAACTATTTTTATCTTTGGAATCGATGAGTCTTCCACACTTAAGGTGTGCTTTAGAATTGTTTATAATATGTTGTCCTCCAGAAACATTGATTCTTATAGGAGCATTAACAGTTAGGATGTGACCTTGTCACTCTATTTGGATCTATAAATATTTCAAGAATTTGGCTAGCTAATTTTGTATATGAATTATCTTTTGAACTTTCAGTTCAATTGTTTAATAAGAGGATCAATATGAGCGAATGATAATTTATTTCAGCTAATCTTTTTACCTAACTGATTATTTTCTCCACCTGATGCTGGGAAAAGTAATTCATCAAAATGATAATTTGTGAATTGTGTCATGAACAAATCTCATATAGAAGATTCTAGATATTTTATAATACAAGGAGATTCATACCCAACATATATTTTTATCCTTCTTTGAGGACCCATTTTGATGTATTGTGATGGTGTTATATCACATATACTACACACAAAAGTTTTTAAATGGGAAATATTAGGTTGTTGACCAAAAACCATTTGCAAGAAGAAAAATTTAGATAACTTGTTGACCTAACATGAATTAACATTGCTACATTCAATGACATGGCCCCAAGTAAAAATTGGGAGATTATATCTTATAAGTAAAGATATTGCAATCAATTGCAACTGTTTAATTGATGATTCTACTAGTTCATTTTGTGCATGAAAATTGCCACACCTTCCTTAGAGTATATTAAAGAGTAAAGGAGACAATATCTAAACCACTTTAATGTTTTCCAAGCTCTAGAATTAGTAGACTACTTGAAACTTGAAACTCTATTCCCGAATTGCTATTCCTTTAATAACTCTTAAAAGTATGACATATTTTGAAAAATCATAACTAACTGTAGAATAATCAAAATCAAGTGTTTCAAGTCTCCATTTGAAAATTTTGTATTCATATACAAGGCACAAATAATAATCAAGCCTTATTCTTGCTCAAATAATAAAAAACATTTTGGAAAGAAACACTGTTTATATGGTAAATTCTTGTCCTTCCAAATTTTATAAGAAACTTTGAAAATTAATGTCTTCCATCATACACATCCAAATTTAGCACACCAGGGCTTGTTTTAATCCTTGCAATGTGCAATTTTAGCTTGGAAAGTTTCATTAGCTTTCGACACTATTTTCCTTGTTTTGACCTCACCAAAGGTTATATATAATTATAATGCAATACACATCATAAATTACTCATATGTATGCATTAGAACACAAGAAACTAAAATTTCCATCCCGATCAATAAGTGGAACAAAACTAGGGTTCTCTAACCCTTATTTTTCCAATTTCATCTATAGTTCTTCCAAATTTACTTCTTACTTATATCCTACATAATGTTTTATTTTGAACTCATTGGAAGCATTAAAATTATCAAAATCCACTTCCTTCATGCTGTTATGTTCTGGTTGAAAATCCTCATGAGAAGAGAAAATTTGCTTCTTCATCTTTTTGTTTCATAGACTACTATAATCTCATCTCTAATCACTTCTTTACTCATAATTTAACTTCAACTCATTCTTTCCATGGATTTTCTAAAAATTTGGGAAGAATTTCCCCTTAAGATTCATGCTTCCCAAAATTACAAAAACTCAACAACAATCTCAACTAGAGTTGCCATAACCAACAACAACATCAACAAAGCTTGAATTAACATTTACCTATTCCAAGTATGCAATTTATCACTTTCTCACTCCTCTTCAACCCGAGCTCTTCTCTTCTCTCTCAAAAAACACAAAATAAAGAGAGGATTTAGAGATTAGAGATTGTCTTGAGCCAAGAAACTGGTAGGAATGAAAGATTTGGCATAAAACTTACCAATTTTCCCTTGGTCCTCTTCCTCTTCATCTCTCCTTCTTCCTATGGAGTTCTTAATTCTCTCTCTCTTCCTTGATTTAGGCGAAATATGGAGGGTTGAGTAGAGGCCTTGAAGCTTTTATGAAGTTTTTAACTATATTGAAAAGTTGCTTGAAGTCCACCTTCATAAAATAATATTATTTAAAGTCTTCTATAAACTTTCATCACATGGGTAGAAACTCTTCTTTCTTTAAAGTCTCTAACTAGATCATGCCACTTGGAAGTTTTGGAAGATCTTCCATAAACTTTTTGGTTTTTTTTTTCTATTTCTAATGTCCCATTTAATAAGGGACTAACATTCCCCCAAATACTTTTTGATAATTCTCTAATTATATGATCAATGTAAAATCATTTAAAGTTCAACTTTATTAGGGAATAATTCTATGATTTTTTTCAAGCTCCAACTCAATCCTAAAGTGCCTTTCAGATAATTTCCAAGAAAAACCCTGCTTCTATGATAAAATTTCCTTAAATTTTCTTTTGACTAAATTCTTCCTTTCTTGGACAAGAAACCATTTTTATAAAATCACATAAATCTAAAAATAATTTCCCCCGTCATTGCACAATTATTTGAGGCCTCTTACTATTTTTCATAATTATAATTGTCTAATAATCCTTTATTTAGCCAAATTTCAACAAATAGCATAAATTCATTTTTTAGGTAATTTTTGTCACTTATACCTCAGTTATGCCTCAAATATATATCAAAAAATTATTCTCTATATTTCTGTGTTTTTAGAAGAATTTCCAGACATTCTAGCAAAATTTCTAAAATTGCTTTTAGTTACCTTAACTTTCTAAAAATTACATTTTTGCCACAATTTAGGGGTGGCAAGCACACGTTACCTTCGAGTTTCAACTATTTTATTTGACCCTTAACTAAAATTTAATTACACATTTAGCCTTATTCATAAAATCTGGATATTACAAAAACATTCTATAGGATGTTCAACATCAATTGAGTGAGCAATCTCACAAATGCCAAGTTGCAAGAAATAATAAGAAAATGTGTGACCATTTTAGTTGACGCATCAATTAAAATCATATAGTACCTAAATGGTCCATAGGGTGGATGTATGGGCCCGCCCAGAAATATCTCCTTCAGGGTAATGTCCATATGAATTCTCAATTATTTTTCTCATCATAATTGAATAGGTATGGCCTAACCGGTCATGCCAAAAAATAAAATTTATTAGCAAACTTTTGGTTTATTATGTCAAACTACTGATTTGTGTTATGTAACTTCTAGCCTATATTGGTAAACATCTAATTTACTATCTTGTGCATTTCAATTGTGCTTATTCATGTATAATACAAGCCAGAAGAAAAGAAAGGAAATTTTTCTAATATATACTTTCTATCAGTAACCGAATTGGTAATGTTAAAACATACTTGATTATTTTCAATCTTTGTTTCCATATGATACCTATTTCTACGGATATCCTTAAAACTCAATAAGCTTTGTTTGTATTTAATAGAATAGTGTGCAATTTCAATGCATAATTTTATTCGTTCATGTAATATAATATTAGCTTTTTAGGAACCTTCAATTAAATTTATACTTCTAGATATAGTTTAAACACTGGCATCTTGCATTAGCAAGGAAGAAAAATATTTAGCATTTTTTAGTAGTGTGGGTTGTTGCATTTTTGACTAGACACAAATATTCAGGATTAATGTTCATGAAATTCATTCTCCATTAAAAGAGACATGAAAATAAAAAAAA
>QFDD01010751.1:0-10558 GCA_006871305.1 Vachellia collinsii
GAATAATCATTAAAATTATCCAAAGTAAAGAAACCATTTTGAACATAACCCGCGCATCAAAATGAAATTTAACTAAGGAAATAATAGAAATAAGATTCCACTGGATTTCAGGAGTGTAGAGTATGTCATGCAAAGTCAAGGCATGTCCCTCTTGCAAACATAGCTCACAAGTGCCAATCCCTTTAACTTTGACTCTCGTATTATTTTCAACATAAAGCCATCTACTTCTAGCTGGTAATCGACAAAAATTCATAAAGTTGCACGATCCTTGCTTTTGTGGTCAAGTGCCCCTGAGTCTACAACCCACACAGGGTTAGCTTCAATTAGGAAAGTTATACTATACACAAAAGAAAATGAGTGGATTCATGATCTAATACCTTTTTCTGTTCAAGGCAATTACCCTTCTTCTAGTAAGCATAGCATTTGATCTTTGACAGATCATGCTTTTTAGCTGGCCTTTTCATTTTCTTGAAGGGCCTTTTACCCATCTACATCTTAGGCCTATCTTTCTTTTGATGAGGGTTCTTGCCTTTCTTTGATTGTTTCTTGGGAATAGGGGGTTTCTTTTCCATAGTCATATATGCTTTACTGGTAGGCTTTGCAGTTGTCATTCTTTCATCCTCCAATTAAATGTGCTTAACCATGTCCAAGAAGGTCTTAATTGTGGACTTGTGTGTTATTGTGTGTTTCATTGTGTCCCAACTATCTAGAAGCGACCTTATAATAGCTTGGATTTGCTGTTCATTGGAGAGCATTCCTCCCGATTTCATTAACTCTCTTATTAGATTATGCATAACCTTGAGGTGATGCCTAATAGAGGTGTTAGGACATAACTGCGTGCTATTGAGTTTTACAGTGATCCTACTTATTCTTGAAATGGAGGATCCATCAAACTCTTCTTTTAAAGCTACCTACATGGTAGAAGCACTTGCATATGTTTCAAATTGACACAATATGCTATCAGTCATAACACTAGGCATAGTGAACTGAGTGATTGAATCGCTCCTTTTCTAGGTAGTATAAGCATCATGGTCCCTTCTAGGTGCAACACTATCTAGTTTAGGGAGGATCATTGTCAAGACATTGGTAACCTCTTATTCTTCAAGAACATAAGAGATCTTATGGTGCCACAAGTTGTAATTCTCATCATCCAGTTTGTAACCACCACAGAGGTAAGCTATTATAGACTTAATACATTTTGAAACATTTAGTTGTCACATAGATGATAATGCATTTAGTAAGGTATATAGAGTTTCAAAAACTTTGGTAAGCTAATCAGTTTTGTAATCAAGAGTGAAATAAAGTTGACTACCATCTTACCTATGCTGGTTTCACTTATCATCCATTTAATCTTTTCATTTTCAAATAGACATCCCCTTAATATTCTCCCACTCCATTAAATAAAAAATATATCAAGAATTCTTTATTAATAAAAGAGAAAACTACAAGTAAATAATTTGAATAAGACTAAATAATTCAAAAATTGAATTTTAACACAAACTTCAAATGTTCTAGTGTTTAAAAAAACACACAATTATATTCATAGGATACTAAATTCTAAGAGCATGCGATCGATCATAAAATCTCTGAATTTTGCTTCAACTATTATCAGGCTTGTTCTTAGAGCCTACTTCCAGGATTCATAGTCATAGACTATGCCATTTGATCTCAATTCCTTTTCATATTTGATAATTACGTCTCCATAGAACTTTGCATCGATGACACAATTACTATATCAAACAACAGAGTATATGCTTCCGTCATTGATATAACATCTAGCAACTTTCTAGTTGTTGGTCTATTAACCACATGATTATTGATCATCATGGGCTCCTCTTCTTCACTAACCCCTTTTTGTTGGTTGAAGCCTACCACCAGAAGGAACTTCACATTCATTTGTACTCATTATATGAAACTGAAGATCAGTTAGGGTCACACTATCATCAGTAGAAGCTGGAGAATGTCTTTGTAAAAAGTAGTGTAACATCTTGAGGTATTGTCCTTATTTAACCGCCTGTAGGCATAGGATTTTGTTCTTTTGGGATCCCATAGTCACCTAAAAGGTGCCTTAGATGTCAAAGGCCGTGCCCTGACTACATATATGGCTTTCACTTTAGACAAGTCCAATTGATATGGGACTTGAGTGCACCCTGCCTATTGTGTCTCCTTTCCCCCTTCACCCACTTTGAGATCTCTTAGGGTGTTAGGTCCCTAGCAGCTCTTGATGTGACAAGTAGTATTTAGGATTTGATGATATTTGTGTCATTTGTGCCTACAAATTTTTTATTTTAATGTGAATTTTCAAAAATTAACGAAAAATTGGCACAAATTCATAATATGCACTCATAACTTGTCACTAAAACAAGTAAATAATATACTATATGCCCAAAAAATAGATGGGGTCAGATCATTTCAAAGGCCAGCAAATAAGATCAGACTAAGGTATGGTCCATTGCCAGCTTCATTGACCAAGCGCTTTAAGAGTTCTTGCCTCGTCAACCAACGATCGACGACCACACGCCTCGATGACACCAAGAGCCCATCTACTAGCCCAAGAAAGTCTCCAACACTACACGGATGTCGAGCAAGGTGGATACGATATGAGAATCCAGTGCCTATGATAACCAAATTTGCGAAAAATGTTGAAACGCTCAACGGTCAGTGACCCACAACTTCTGTTATTTATTTTTCAACACTAATCTTGTTGTATTGATAAAAAATTCTCTAAGAATCATCACTGGAACATTCTTCTAGCTCTTATTCATATTATGTATTCAGCACACTGTCTTTGGCCCTAGCACTTTAACAAATAATACCACCTTCTTTTTGTCTTCTCTTCGTTAGAAGCACTCGCGTTCACTTCACTTTACTGTTGGTGTCTTAAACCACTTTCTTTTATTCATTTCAACTAAATTTTGTACAAACATTTTGGCACTAACCGTGGGAACTCAACAGTAGTTTTACCTAACATCATTCTTGTATCTAACGCAAGGGAATTCTATCCCTTCTTTGTTTGTTGTTTCTTATTTGCTATTGATCTTATCCATGACATGAAGGACTCCCAGTTCTACTAATAATTCTACCACCGCCTCCAAGACAAGCACTGAGGAGTTGGCCAAAAAGTAGTCAGCCCAAATCGAAGAGCAGGCCAAGAAGGTCATTGCATAGGAGGAACAACAGGTGTAACAGCAGGAGTTGCTGAATTTTGCACAAATATATACCATTTTGTATATTATGAATTTAAAATATTTTAGAGCAAATAGTGTCTTAAAATAGTATTCCATGTGCCCTCACGCTCTCCAAGAGTGGTTCAGATTAAAAAAATTATGAAACAAAACAAAAAATGCATTCCACTCTTGGAGGTGGCACGTGCACATCATGCGCTACCTTCTATGCATTTGATCATCATATTGATTGGTCCGTTAGATTTCTCTATCAATTTGGACTCCATGTATGTGATAAAAATGTGTTTTGAAAACTAGGGTGGACTCCAAACTCCATAAAGGAGCATCCGATTCCAATTTTTTCTTTTTTTGAATTTGGCACATGTTTGGGCTGGGTTGACCTTTACCAAACCTAGTGACCCCATCTCAACCCGGCAAGGGTCTTCCTCCCACCAGTCCAAACAACACCGGGGAAGGGATCAAAATGATGATTACTAGCCTAAATGACTTTTTGATCCCTCCCATCTTCTTTAACCTCCAGCTGAGTCAAACTGACCTGGTTGGAGCTCCGATGGGTTCGTCACAACCCACCATATTCTCTCTTCCATATTTTTGCCATCAGAGCTCTGTTTGACATATACTTGGTGTCATTGGAATCATCTCTCTAATTACTACAATATCCCAACCTCATTTGTAGTGATCGAACACTTTTTCGAATACCCATTTCATAGAAAATGTGACTAACGATTTTGAGAGCTTAATGAGCACAGTGAACTCGTTTCAACAAACAACAATAGTCTCAAAGAACCTAATGGCTCTAATACTAATGATGGAAATAAAGCATACCATAATGCAAATTTAATAGAAAGGCAGAAAGATATAACAAATGCAAGTCTCCTCCACCAACAAACATATGGATACTGAAAAATATTCAACTAGTTCAGACTACTAGGAAGCTAGAGTCCAAACGAGGTGGCATAACATAGTACCACATAAGAAAGTATATATAGAAAGAGAAGAGAGTAGCTAGAAAACTCAATGGTTGGGGTGAGATATAGGATGACCTCCTATTTATAGGAGTAGGCCAATGCCACTTTAGGAACTCAAAATGTTTGTTGCCATCATCAGTTGAAATATTCTCTCAACCTCTCATTTGATTCAATCAAATAGAACATACATTAAATGTATTTATATTCGTTATATAATTGATGATAAATTATTTAAATGATATATATTCAATCTCACTATTTAATTTATATATTTAAATACCTTTTGGATATTTATGTGACTCACTGCTGAGTCAGCAATCCATCTTTTATCCGATCATTTTCTGATTAATTAATCATCAATATATCAGGAATGATTCAAATTTGTTATTCAGCTGACTCATAACTGAGTTAGTGATCAACAATTTTCTCATCTAATCAATTAACTAATCAGTTAATTAATTAGTCAATTAATCAGGAATTATTCAAATTTCTAAATTAATTAATCAATGATGGATCTAGACCCAAAAATCCAACAGTCTCCCCACTAATGCAGTTCAACATGTTATCAACTACCGATTATCTAATGTAGCACAAGCTTGTCGATATAACAAAGCCTATTTTGCATCAAATTTATATTATTTATAAAGATAGATAAATAATAGTCTTTCAGATAAAGTAAGTGTATGCCCAAAAAATGACTTGGGCCAAACTAGATCGAGGCCCAATGGAGAAGATCAGTCCAAGATGTGATCTACTAGGAGCCTCAGCGATCAAGCGTCACGACAGCATGAGAGATTAAGCCTAGAGCTTGTGTCCATCGCTAGCTACCCTCAACATTAGACCAAACAGTTAGGATCCAGAGATCTAGCGACCATTATCCCAAGATTCTCAAAAGTCATTGGATGCCACCAATGGGTAGCTACAACCAACGACTAGCTATTTATTTTTACCATACCTTTCATTGTAAACCCACTGAATACTTTGTACTCAATATCTTTCTTTTGCTTTCTCTTGTTCTCTACTATATGATGCAATATATCCCCAATCATTCCTCTCTCATCTCTCTAGCTCTCCTCTGTTGTAGAATTCATTGTACACCTAGACTATTTCATCAATACAATATGTCTTCACCCCTTTCGCTCATCTTGCGTCATTTGCAATAGTTAAATTTTATCGATTTCGCACTGCTAGCGGCCCAATTTCCTTCAACTTCATTTGACTCGAATCGTTTACTGAAATTCACACAAACAAAAAGTCCTCTAAAGTGCTTTTCTAAAGAGCCTAATATGTTTCATTTACATTAACCATTTTAATATTTATAGTGCCCTATAAATATTAAAATAATCATCATAACTCTATTGGCCATGAACAAGAATAGCTAAGAGGGGAGAGAGATGTGTACTAGATTAGAATGAGGTGGGTATAAGGTCACATCAGGTTGGATCTTTGGACGTTTTGTAAAATTTATATTACTAGTGTCTAAATAGTGTTGACATAGTAAAGTAACATAGAAAAAAGAATAAAAGCGAGAAAGAGATATTACTAAAAATTCTTGAATTGTTAAGAAGCAAGTGAGGAAAGCACCTCTATTTATTAGGTCAAGATAACCATTATTTGTGCAAAATCCTGGGAAGAATGATCTTAGAGGTGAATTCAGGGATCCAACAGTATGTGATTGAAAACTATAGTGTGATGCCTGAAGTGAAAGTAAATAAAAGTGGGGGAATATGGCTTGGCCAGTAATCATTTATTGAGATTCAAAGTCAGTCTACAGGAGTTTGAGGCGTAAGAGCTCAGAGAGAGAAGAGATCAGAAAGAAAACAGAAGTGAGGAAGTGTATGTTGGATGCTTCTCATTTCAGATTAGCAAAAATAAATAGACCAACTCATGGTTTGCTAGCCGTTGAGCAGTTACGGCGTTGCTCCTGGAATCTAGGCTGCGTGGGTGCTAAATCTGTGGATCACAACGGTCTGGTCCTACATCCGTGGGGGCGTGGACCATAGGCGAAGGTTGGCGTCGTTGGGTGGACGGTCGCTGACGCTGGTCACAGGCGCAAGGCTCCAGGCAAGTCTTGGTCGCGGGGACAGTTGCTGGGCCTTGTCCTGGACTGTCGCTGTCAATTGGGCCATCCTGAGCTACTTGGTCTGACTGAGCCCAAAGTCATTTTTTTGGGCATACAACCATTATTTAGAAATGTGTGATCTCTCACATTTTTTGAGACAATCCTTTTCTTGCCTTTCAATTTACAATAAAAAAATTAAGTGATGATTAAGTACATGTTTGTTTTTGTTTTTTTCCCTTGTTTTCAAATCTTTTTGTATAAAACTACTTTAAAAGCATTTTAAAAATAAAAAAATCTATTTGAATAATTATTTTAAAAATTGCATTTGAATGTAAACAAACTCAGACTGCAAGGTGAAGTTTCAATGATACCTCAAGTTTCTAAATGGAAGAAAAGTCATTGAGTGGAGAATAAAGGGTTTTCCAAATTTCTAAAACAAAAGCTGAGAAGTGCAAAAACAAAAAATAACTAAAAACTATTTAGTAATAAAATGATAAAATCAAAGTAGAGCTTAAACGGCAAACTATAAGAGTTAATGATAAAGATGTTTCTCATTTACCTCATATTCATATTTATGTGTATATTTATTGTTATATTGTTTTATTATATTTATGCTTATGTTTATGCTTATAAAACAAGTCATTAACATAAACATAATCATAAACATAATTATAAATATAAACTTAAACGTAAATACCAACATAAAAATAAAAATATTTAAAATGTATCCATATAAAAAAGCCAAATACATAGGCGAAAAATTCATAATGAATATTATGAGATAAGGAAGTTCGCTGGTTTGAATGAATGGAGTATGCCTAAAATTATAAGGTTAAATTATAGAAAATCACCTTTACATATTAAAGTTTTGTTGGAAAATGGGCTAGTCCACCCTTGGTGGATTAGGCCCAACCCATTAATTTGGGTAGAAAATACAATAATTAAAAGAATGGGGTGATTAAAAGTGAAATTCCCCAAAATAATTAAATATTCACAATGAAATAGGAGGGGACGGTTATAGGAGACAGGATGTGTGTTTTTGAAATTTAAAATAAAATAAACTGCCATACCTTTTTATTAAATAGAGAATAGGCAGTGGAAAGCAGACGTCCTTTTTTGCATACAGAATACTTCCTTTGTTCCCTTCCATTCTTAAGACTTTCTCTATCTCCCGTGTCACTGTTGTGAGGCATAGCCATGTCCATTGCGTGTGATTCGGTTCGTGTGGGTACCGTGAGCATCTTGTCGCATCTTCAGGTATGTTCTAAATCCTTCAGTGGTATCAGAGCGGTTAATTCGTTCATGTGGCTTGCTGAGTATATGTTTAAGAGTGTGTATATATATACATATTGTTACTGTAACATAGAATTTGCATATCTCCTATGTTAGATGATGTATGTATGCTCTTTGATGAAATAGACATGCCTAAAAGTATGAATTTGACCCAAAAACTTTTCATAAGAAGAATTTTAGTAAGTAAAACATAAGTTTAGATGGATTCAAGAAGCAATGCAGTAGGTTTTTCATAAGGGGTCGTTTTAAAATGTAATATTTAGGCTTTGAAATATATCCCATTGCGTAGAACACGAAAAAAATGAGAAAAACGACACCAAGAAAGCTGAAAATGGAAGAGAAAAGTTTCGGGTCTGACGGACCCGACCCGCTGCTCCAACCGGGTACAGAGCGACCCAGCTGGAGGTTGAAAACAATCGTACAATGAGCCAAACGACGTCGTTTTGTTTAAAAAAAATTGGAGATTGGGCTGGGAGGCCCAAGTTTCAAAATTTTTTTTAAAAAAATTAGACTTTGGGCTTGGAGGCCCAAATCAAAGTTCAAAAAAAAGGGAAGGTATGGATCGGGTCAGCCCTACCCAATCCACAACCACAAAAAAAATACTTGGTTGGACTAGGTCAGCCCAACCCGAGTCCAACATTTTTATTAAAAAAAATGGGGGAATGGGTTGGGTTATCCAAGCCCAACCCGAATCCAAATTTTAAAAAAAAAAAAATTGGATCGGGTCGGTCGAACCCGATCCACACACAAAAATGGGCTGGATCAGGTTGGCTCAAATCGAGTCCAATTTTTTTTAAAAAAAAGGGGCTAGAGTTTTAAAAAAACAAAAAAAATTTTGCAATGTGCCACGTGACGCGTGAGGCCACGGGGGAAGTCAAAAGTAACTTCTGACAGGTCTATCAAGAGGCTCTTGGCGCGTGGCGTCGATATAGGCGGTACGTGAGTCACGGTGGCGCATGTAATACACGCACTGGCACCGAGAGTGGGCTTCGCTGGATTTTTCAATTTTAATAGAATTTTTACTTCTTAGGGCGTGTGTAGGCACATGAGAGGTCTAAATAAGCTACGGTTTGTTCCTAAAACTTCTTAAATTCGAGATCTTTAATTTGATGTATTATTAGTGGCAAATCAGATCTATTTTAATAAGGACTTCAGTGCGCTTTGAAGTTTATTTGCATAATTAAATAATAATTTAAGTTATTTACTTTTATTTAGGTAACAAAGATGTCAAATTCTTCAAAGAGCATTGGAACGTATGAGTACGAATCTGTAATTTATGAGTACTTGGATGATCAGATTCAAGTAAAGTACCTGAAGCTGATCTAGAACAGGATCTTGAAGAAGAAGTCTTCTTTGAGAAAGAGGATCCTGAAGAATTAATTGAAGAAAATCTTGAACAAAATCTTGTGGAACCTCAAATGGTTTACACTAACTTTGGACCTAAGAGTAAAACTCCTAATGATGATAATTCGTAAAAAGTGGATGAAGAAGTAAACCAACCATTGACTTCTAAATTAGCCAAAGCCATAGTGTTGCACAATGCAATCTAATTAAGAAACGTTAAGCAAATAAATGGTGTGATTGCAAAGTATGGTGAATGTGTCAGTGATATGGAAAGCGTAGAATTCTACGCTAATGTGATGTTGGAATATAGAAAAGCAGTCATGGCTTTAGGCAAAGGAAAATATAAATTAACAGCTTTTTGGGTGTGGGCATTAGATATGGCAACACAATTTATGCTAAAAATGCCCAAACTTAGAAAATGGAGGAAAGCCATAATAACTTATTGTTCCGATATTTCATTAAAGTATTAGGTTTCTTTTGTACTTGTTGATCATGTTTTATGTATTGACATTTTGTATGTATAATGAAGTATGTGTTATGTATTCAATGATGTTAACATTTCTTTTGATAAGTGGAAGCTTTTAGAATTGAGAATTCTAAGAGCAAAATGATTGAATTTTAAAATATACTTATAAAATCCTTGGAAAGAAATAATGATGTTACTAGTAATCATGCGATGGGAGATACAAACGTTTACTCCTGATTGTGAAAACAGTAATACTATTAATTTCCAACCAAGGATAGTATAAGTATCGGACAATGCATACAAGAAAAGAAAGTTATATGATATCTAATAAACACTTTGCTCCGTTCTCACGTAGAGAATAAAATTTAATGTGGCACAACTTTGTCACAGAACTTAGAATGGCCATGAAAAACATAATTGTTGAGCTGAACAAAAGTAACAAACTGAATGGTGATAACTGGGATATTTGGCACCAAAAGGTGCAATATATATTAGAGGAACAGAAAACTGTAGAGCCTCTAACTACTGTCCTATTGGAACCTGAAGTTGGAAATACGTCCCAGCATAAGAGGGACCATAAGGCTTATCAGACCTGGAAGAAAAAGAACAGTATTGCAAGGATCACACTGCTAAGCACTATGGCAGATGATCTCATGTGTGAATATGAAAAGCACAATAATGCTCAAGCCATATGGGTTGCGTTGAAAGAAAGGTACGGTGGCACGTCCAACACTAAGCTGAGAAGGTTAACAATTAAATTTGATACCTATAAGCTTAGACCCAACACATCCATGAAACAACATTTGAGAGATATGGCTAGCATGATTAGAGAACTGAAAGAAGTTGGACACACTTTGTCTGATGAATAGCAAGTCCAAGCTGTGATAAGATCACTTCCTTCCAGCTGGGAACACATGAAAGTGAATCTCACCCACAATGATAGCATTGCTACTTTTGCTGATGTGGCTAAATACTTGGAGCTTGAAGATGAAAGCCTAGAGGCATATAAGGCATCTGGAAATGCCCTTTTGACTGAAGGTGCTGGTCCTTCCAATACAAAGTCTAATTACAAAAAGGGCAAGAAATTTTATAAAAAGGGAAGGAAGGACAATCGAAAGTTCAAAAAGGGCAAAATGCAATTCAAGAAGAAAGGCAAAGCAGAAGGGAAGAAGAAAGTTGACTTAAAGAAGGTCAAATGTTATGCTTGCCAGAAGATGGGTCATTTCACATGAGATTATAC